>JAUNZO010003595.1:0-207314 GCA_031894775.1 Chloris gayana | reverse complement strand
GCGGGACGGTACGCCGGCAAAAAAGCCAAGGGATGATTTGATTTGCTCCAGAGGACGTGTGCGCGGTGCGTGGGTGCCCTCTCTCTCTCTCTTGTTCTTCCAGCCGCGGAAGTAAACTTTCGATCCGGCGCCCCCATACCTTGTTGTCCACACAAGACAAGAGAATCTACCTATCCCTTGCCCGCCAAGCGGCCGTCCATCGCATCGCATCGTGTGGCAGCAGCCATGGACGGCGCCCAACGTGGTCGTAAAGCTCGCACTTGTCCCAACTTGCCAACCAAACTTTCCATTCTTTCCTACGAAATGGAGACCACCAAATCAAATCGTTAGCTGCACAGACTACAGGGTTACCCTGTGCGTACCTTTACCTCTCCGCAGGGTCTGGTCGGCAAGAGCAGCAGTACTTCTTTTCCCAATCTTGTACGTTAGATTTCGTTTCATGGACTTGCGAATCAGGAAATATTACGAGTGCTTGAACCCAGCTGATGAGGACAGCAAATCCCTGACCAGATCACCCGTACACTCACTCCAAAGATCGAACCAAATCGACAGACAAGCGGATCGGATATTCGTCACGCACAGCCAGACGACGGACACCCCGGCCACAGAGTGAGTGGCTTGCATGCGACGCGAGGCCATTACTACACGCCAACGTGGCCAACCACGTTTCCGTTAATATCTCCGCGACGAAACAGGACACCGGCGCTTAGTGATAGCTTGATGGCGCTGGACGCGACGCTAAACCAAAAACTCCCGCACCTAACCTCCCTATGCTCCGCTCCGTCTTCTTGCTGGTGATCCATCCAGCTGCTGCCTTGTCCCTTTACCCTACTGCTACTACTACTACTGCACTGTTCCAACTCGCAACGCAGACTTCCTTCCTTCGCCATTTTTAAAAGTGCCGGCCACTGAACTGATGATTGCGGATAGCTGTTGCTCGGCAGAAGAGCCGGGGGTTTATAGAAATAACAAAAGGCGGCTAGAAATCAGAGGACCATCACGTCCTGTTTCCTGCGTCTGCCCCATCGTTTCCTTTGACATTCTGAACAAATTAAGTTTGGTGCGTCCAATGCATCTTGTTCCCGACTGGACTACTCACCTGAATTGCCTCTGTATACGCAGAGATGGCGCTCTCAGGTGGACCTTGCTTGTGCCTATTCTACCATACAAACAACCAGACGTCTCACGAAATTCCGTCGCCCACGAAATCCCTGTTTATCTAGCAGTACATACGGTTCAATAGTACTGCAGCTACTATCTCATCGCATCGTCTCACTGTTCAAAGGTACCAGTAGCTGGGATTGCAACATGGAATTCTCAAGTCAAATGTACCATGGAAAACGTGACAAATCCAAGTACCTAACCTGAACTTTCAAGTATGATGTCGTGGCCAATTTGCGTATAGACGTACAGAGCATACTCTGTCTTGCTTGAGACTAAACGGAATTCTGCTATATGCCTCCCCTTGAAAGAGAAAAGCGAACGTGAGAAAGGTATATGCCATGTTTCCCCGTTTTAGTACTGTTTCTGGGTTTTAATTTACACCTTTTTCATTCCTGTGTGCATGAGGGACGAAGGTAATTAGGGCCTGTTCGTTTCCAGCTATATAAATTTTAGAGGGATCAAATCAAAGAGAATTTTATCATTTTGAGTACTAAATAAAGTCTAATCTCGAAACTAATTGCAGACTCCCTATCTAATTCACGAGACGAATCCAACGAGGGTAATTATGGTGTTATTAGAAGATGTTTACTGTAGCATCACCGTAGCAAAACATAGATTAATTAGGATCATTAGATTCGTCTCGCAAATTAGAGGGGGTCGCGACATAGGTTTTGTTATTAAATTAATAAAAGTACTTACTAAATAGTAAGATTCTTTTTGATGTGACAAGTATATAAATTTTAGAGGGTGGAAACGAACGGGGCCTTAATCTAGTTTGGGCGTCGGCATCAGAATCCCTTCAACGGGGGATGATAACTAAAAATGGGGGTGTCCACCAATTCATAATCATGGACGATCCTTGGGTGCAAAGCTAAAAGCTTACTTGTAGAGGGGAAAAGGAGAGAGCCTTGCCACACAATTCTTCATTCGATGCTGCGACGAGGGGCGTGGAGAGGAGATGTGGCTTGTCCACCAGTCATAGGTTGCTCAATTTTTTTAAAAAAAAGGATGGCGATGTAACCAATCAAGGGGTAAGCCTCAAGGACAAGTTACATTACACCAGACTCGTGTGCATTATAATCTGTTCGTTGTTGTACGTCGGAATCAGGGATCGTTGGGAGGAGGTTTGCTTTTTACATGGAGGTGAACCGTTAACCGTCGCATGACATGAAATTGGCCTTTCATCGATTATAAAGGTAATTCAGGTTTCAGGCCATTAGTAACAAGTGGAACCAGTTGTTATCACATACTCCTCCTATAGCAGTAGTACATGATAGTGTCTTTCAGTGTGCTAGCCTATCCGTGCCATTTATTTCACCCTTTTCAAGTTGATGGCGGTAGAGAGTGAGATTGATTTAGCCACGCAAGACCGTACACCACCGGTTTCCATCGATGAACCTTTCAACATTTATTGTACACGTAGTATTTGCGCGGACGGTTTGGAATTGGATGGAGGCACCAAATCGGAAGCTCAAGGAACGAAACATTGTTTAATCCAATGGTAACCTATACTAGTGTTGTAAAGGTGAAACTAGTGTGCGTAGTTTAAAAGGGAACCGCAATCATCCGAGCTCGTGGGCCTTCATCATCTTCAGTTCACCGCTGTCTATTTACAACGTTATCCAGTGCAGTTAGATCAAGATCACATACTACATATTTCGACAAAGGACAAATCAACCGGAGAAAACAATGCGTTTGGGTCCCCGAACCGACAACTACTACTGCCACCAAGCCGCCAGCCAGGTAAGATTAGCGAGGAGCCTTGTTCGATCTCTCACGTTTTCCTGTTCGATGCGCTGAACTGGTGATTCCTGTCACGGAAATTTTGGGACGGCTAAACCCTGGCAAAATTGAATGGGAGCCGTAATGACAAGTGTCCTGTGTCCCCCTGGCTTCTCATGATTGGCGAGATTAGCAGCACCAATAAGACCCTGGCGTCCAGCGTGGCATGCAGTCCGGAATAGTAGTCCCCCCGCAGTTTGGTGGTGCAGTCCGGCGGCACCAAAAAATCCCTCCCGCGAAGAGAATTAGGAGGGCGAGGTCCCCCGCCTCGTGCCAGCTTGGACGCCGTGCTCCAGCCTTGTTAACCACCACGCCCCTTCCAAAGCATCATATTATAGATACCCATCAGGCATCAGCAGCAGCTATATATATAAGCAAACGGCACAAGGCAGAAGCTGAAGCAGAGCAGAGCCATCATCCCAATTGCCTAACAGCAGGAGCAGAGCAACCCAGGAAAGCAGAGGAGCCATTCTTGCTGCGGCGGAGGCAGGCCGCTGCTGCAAGAATGGCTGCAATGGCGATCGGCGAGTGGACGCGTGGCCCGGCCATCGGGCGCGGCTCCTCCGCCACCGTCTCGCTAGCAATCGACCGCCGCACGGGCGCCGTGTTCGCGGTCAAGTCGGTGGGCTCCGCCGCCCGTCTGCCGGAGCTGCGGCGCGAGCAGAGCATCCTCCAGGGCCTGAACTCCCCTCACATCGTGCGGTGCCTGGGCCTGGCGGGCCGCGACCTGTTCCTGGAGTACGCGGCGGGCGGGTCCCTCGCCGACGAGATCAAGCGGCTCGGCGGCCGGCGGTGCGCGGCGGAGGAGGAGGAGGCCCTGATCCGGTCCCGGGCCCGCGACGTGCTCCGCGGGCTGGCCCACGCCCACGCGGCCGGCGTGGCCCACTGCGACGTGAAGGCCCGCAACGTGCTCCTCGCCGGCGACGGCCGCGCCGTCCTCGCCGACTTCGGGTGCGCGCGCCGCGTCTCCGGCGGCGGCGGCGAGGTCGCGACGGGCGGCACGCCGATGTTCATGGCGCCGGAGGCCGCGCGCGGGGAGGCTCGCGGCGCCGCGGCGGACATCTGGGCGCTGGGGTGCACGGTGGTGGAGATGGCCACGGGCGGCGCCGCGCCGTGGTGGCCGCGGTTCGCGGACCCGATGGCCGCGCTGCGCCACGTGGCGGCCTCCGGCGAGGCGCCCGAGTGCCCGCGGTGGATGTCGGAACAGGCCAGGGACTTTCTGGGGAGGTGCTTCCGCCGGGACCCCGCGGACAGGTGGACGGCGGAGCAGCTCCTCCGCCACCCGTTCGTGGCCGCCGCTGACGAGGATGGTGACTCCAATTCCGCTGTCCCAATTGTGGCCGGAAAGGGAAAGGAGCCGTTCGTGTCGCCCAAGAGCGTCCTCGAGCAAGCCTTGTGGAGCGACGACGACGACTCCACGGCGTGCGTCACCGCCGATACAAGGACGACGACCTCGGCGGCGCCGGTTGATAGAGTCCGGGAATTGGCCGGGACCGGCGCGCCGGAGTGGACCTGGGACGCGGACTGGATCACCGTCCACGGCGGCGACGACGACGAAGACGAAGCGCGTTCGGCGTCGCCGCAGCCGGAGATCGAGGCTGTCGCCCCTCGGAGCGTCAGCCTGCTCCCGGAGGCGGTGAGCGCGACTTGGCATGGCCGCGCCGGCGATTCTGACGGCGACGATGCGATCGCCAGCTGTAGTGGCAAGTCCACTGATGACACCTTTTGCGGTGGTGATCACGTGCTTAGCGATTGTAATACCCTTCTTCTTCTCGCAATTACAAGCAACGGATTCTTTCACAGACGTGCTGTTACCTTTGCTGCTGTTGGTTCTTCTTGTCCCAGCTGGCGGCCCCGCTTACGTTTTCCTGCTGTTGATTATTTTTTCTCTCGCCGAACTGCCACCAACATTGTGCCTGCGACGACTGCGAGCTAGTAACGGTGTGCCCTCTCAGAGAAAAATTGCACGGCAATCAGACCCATTTTCTTGGGAGCGAGCGTGGTCATGTGAGGCGCGTGAGTGGCAATTAGGACGGTGGCCGTTACGCCTCGCCGGGCGTACGTACGCGCGCCGGAAACCGGGCAACTCCGAACCCGTACGGCCGCCCCGTGACGTGGACGTCGCCCGTGCCATGGCATCTCCGGCGCACGTTCCGCACGCGAACAACCGGAGCCGGTGCCGCCTCGCTTTCGCTTTCGTACGCACCCGCCGAACCAACCTCTGCTGACGCCACACGGGAATAAATGGAGCCGCGATTCGCCGAACTGACCTCCACGCCGCGCAGATCTTTCCGGTGATAGTGAGATGACCGGACCGGATCCACCGGCGGGGCGGGGAGGACCGCCGGGGGCTAGTACTCCATTCATTGCTTCACGTGATACTACATGGATAACGAGAACCACCCGTCCATGATCGCCTCCTCGCAACGTCGAAACGGAAATCCGACGGCGTAATTCATCCCGACTCGCGCTATATACGTGACCTTCTCTCGGAACCGTTCCTTTTTCGAACCACTTTTTGGCGCGGAGGAGATATTGGAACCAGTGGAGCAAAGGAAGCACTCGCACACATAACTGCGTTTGAAGTGTTGTGAACTTGGAAACAAGAGTTGCGTGCGGTCGTGCCAGGGCCGGCGTACGGGCAAATGAACATGCTCGATTTGATATGCCAAACCACACCGCCAATAGTAGTAGCATTGACGCTGATCCTCACTGTAGCGCCTGGGAACGGAAGATTGGCACTGCGCAAAAGCAAACGTGCGTTTGTACTGATGAGGCGCGCTGACGGATTCGCCACAGGTCTCGCTCTCATCGTGCCCGTGCCCGGCCCAAACCTTTGACAAAAGTGCCACCATTTCCAGCGTACAGTTTGAGTTCTCAAGTGTCGTATCAACCTGACATGACCCCGGCGTCACGGCCGGCGGAAGCTCACAACAGGTACTACGGGCCGGCTCGCTGAAACAGTTTCAGATACTGAAAAACTCTCAAGCCTTTCAGAACTGGTGTATACAAGGTGCAAAACAAAGTGGAACCAAAAATAAAAAACAAGGATTATTTACCCTAGCTAGCAAGACCGCAACTACATTCTCCCCCACAAGGAAAAGCAGACAGCCGAAATCACGACATCACCCTTGACATCCAAGATAGTATAGCTTTTCTGGTGATTGCCTCCTGTGCAAGGATGTCATCTACTCCTCCCATTTATGTGTCGCGTCAGCAAGCCCTATAGCTGCTACTACTACTGTATTGGAATATACTCGGAACAGCCAGGTAAAGAAAGTGAAGAAAATTGCACCTCGTTCGAAATTTACCATTAGCAGACATCAAGAATGCGTTTGTTGGAGTATATAAGTGAATTGTCCACCTTTCCTTATCGACTCAGCTTTTGGTTGAAGCTGGTTGGTGTATGTAACTTAATATAGTATCGAGCTGGAGGTCTCGAGTTCGAATCATGATTGACGCGATTTATTATAAATTATAGTCCACTCCAATATTCGCGTGAGAGAACCTGCACGTGAGGGGAGTGTTGGAGTATAGGTGAATTGCTTCATATTTTCTCATCAGCTTAGAGCTTCAGGTAAACTGTTTGGTACATACAACTCAATACGCTCCGAGTCATACTACTAGTATCTATTAAACATATCATCAAGGATGTTTTTTCTAAAAACGATCATCAAGGATTTTTTTTTCCATTTTCTTAAGTACTAGTACAGCAGTATTGTTCACGGGCAAGCGCTGAGTGGTCCTTCCTCGTAGATCCAGGTCGTCCGGAGCTAGCTGTAGCCAGTACGAGTACGCTACAGGCAGTGAAGGAGAAGCCGGCTAGCCTCATAGCCTAGCCTAGGTTGGCACATGAGCATATGAACCCATTGGTTGAACCGATCCAGTGCGCGCGCTTTTTTCTTCTCTTTTTTTCTTAAAGGATCTTCTATTCTATTCCTCGCCTTCTAATAGGGTGCTAGTGGATAATGCTATTATTTTCCCACTTGGTTCCCAGCTTTTATCCTCGATGATGCCTCTTGCCGTTTGTGGCTGATCCAGGTTCTGGCGGTGAGCAACTACCGAGTTTGCCTGGGTTCTCAATATACAGGATCTACCGACGCACCAACATTTTGCTATACATGGTGGTGTTAGGTTTCTTCAATACCATAAGATCCTTTTGTTTTTCTTCAATGATACTTTTCAACTTTTTTCGTTTGTAGTGTCAGGTGATTTTATTTTGCGTGGTTAAGTGAAGAAGTGTAGTATAGTATTAGAGTGTAGCTAGAGAGCATAATAAAAACAAAAAGCAACGCGTCAATACAGATTTCCTCCCACTTCACCTGCTAATGGATCAAGAGATGTCTCTACAGAGCACAAAAATTCATGAAATTTCTCGACATTTCCCTGGGTTCGAGGATTTCATGGAGGGGTACGAACTACTGTGGGTACGAGGAGTTACCAGAGATCCTATGTACGGAGGCTATGGCAGTGAAAACCTAGAGAATGTTCATTTGAAATTAAAATCCAAAACACATAACGTGCGTGGTAATTAAAATAAAATCCAATCACGGTTACCAGTAGTACGACGCAGTTGCATATGCATCGATCGTGGCCAGATCCAACACTGTCACATGCCGACGGCCGCGTGACTCGCAAATCGCCTTGGAGCGCCGATGATTGCCGATTAGTCTCCCTCCCGCCCGCCAATTTGATAGAACGCACATGGCGCACGGGATATAAATATCGCGCCGGGTGCCGGCTACGCCGCGCAAGAGCGACGGTACTACAGAGATATGCCACCCTGCACCGCGATCCATGCCGATAAAGTACAGGGCGCTCATGATTGATCCGATCCAGATGGGGGTCTCGTACGTAGTACTCCTGCTGATAATGAGGATTCGAACCGTAATTTATTACTAGTATATAGTGTATTACTATAATCCCGGTACAAATGTGCGGATCGATCGAAATAAAGAACGGAGTAAAGAAATGTGTCGGGGGGGGGGGTACGTACTTGCTGGATGGAACGAATGCCAGTGGGGGCTAAGCCAAATCATTTGCCTGCCAGTTTATCGCCGTCGGCACATTTTTTCTCCCCAAACACTGCTGTGCATTTGGGGTTCCTTCGATGTTCGTTAGGCCGCGCGGGGAGTGTGCAGCTAGCCACCATTCGGGAAATAAATTCTATACATACGTGCTGCACATCCTGTCCTGTGCAGCACCTTCTGGATCCGCGCCACGTGTGCATCCAACGAACAAGAGGATCTTACAAAGCAGCCAGCGCAGCCAGCGCAGCCAGAGATCGAGCCGAGAAACAGTGAGCCATGCCTATTCTTCTCATCGCAACTTCCTCTCTGCACATCCGCAGCCCTAGAACAACTGATGAAAAATAATTGTTGTCTGTTTGACGTGGAGGCCGTCGGAGAGCCTGCTGCCACGGCCGTCGCTGCCGGGGATTAACTCGCCTCAGTTGCCGTCGTCGTCTGACCTACCGAGATCAAGCAGCTAGCCATCGTCTGTCAGTACCAATGAGATCGTTCTCCTCAGCTGCCTTTCATCCGATTTGCTCGATCGCCAATGCTATGGCAGCGACAATTGAGGTACTGCATTGTGGCTGCTACATTTGGAGAAGCCTTTCCGACACCGCTCCGCTCGTAGATGGAGAAAACACCCACTGTATGTCTGTATCATAGCTTGGGAGACCGGCAGTGGCTGCGTGCACGAAGAGGGAAGATTGCCATTGCTGCCGCAACAGCAAGAAGCTCCGGTCCTATCTGGCATTACAGACTGGCGGGCTGCTACGATCTAATCTTTTTTATTCTAGCTCGGCTTATTTAGTTTTGTTTCATTATTTATCGGCTCTGTCGCTAGTTTCGCCGAATGCTTCGTAAAATATTCTTGTTCGTTGGATGTACACGTGGCATAAATCTGAGAGGTGTTTACGCTAGAGGATATGCAGCACGTATGCATAGAATTTATTTCCCAACATTCGCTTGGCCTTGGTTGGATTTACGTCGCGCTGGCGCGTTAATTAGCAGCGCGTGAGTCGCAATTAGGAGGATGTGACCGTTGCGCGGCTCATATCCCAAAGTTAGGAGCTGCGCCGGTGACCTGTTGACAATGTCGGGTGCGGCTCCGTACGTCCTCCGGTCGCGGGACGTGCGCATCACTGGAACCGGACCCGTGAGTCGTCGGGACGCTGCTGACGTGAGCACGCATATGCTACAGGAGCCTTCTCCACGCACGTTCCGCACGTCGCAGTCGCACCAGCTGCTAGTGTCGCTTTCGCGGTTATAGTACGTGAGGGTGACCAATTGCTCGTGATTATGACAAGATGCCAGTTAACACGAGAGCTGCGCGGTGCGTTCTGAGGTTGTTAGCGAGTCGCGTCTCCACCCTCCAGTGAGTGACCTGCATTTCCCTCCCACAACCCCGGCTGCCAGATCCCATACCTGGGCCTTCTTTCCGTTTCATGTTATTTAGTGTGGATCGCGCGCAGCCAACGGTCGAAAAAGCAGCCGCAATCACCACGCCTGAAGCTTTTCCTCGATAGCGATTGCCCTCCGTGCAAGGATGCCGACATTTACCGCGCCGTTTATGTGTTAACCAAGCATGCCCACCGGCATGCCAGTGCCCACGTAAAAGAATGTCAATGAAATGCATGCATTCTATGACTGATATAATTATAATACTGCTCAGGGCTCAACATGCAAACGGAAATTGTGTATTTCTAAATCAATTTATAATTACAGACTACAAGTGCTCTAATTTTTTATTCCTAATATTTGGCTCGAAAAAGAGTTAAATTACTTACCATGTCCTTCACACGCACAAGACTCTTGAGATCCAGTGCTGCTAGTACACCACAGGTAGTGAAACAGAGGCTGTAGCATCTAGCTTGGCACATGGAGCATATGACCCGATCTTGATGCATGGTAAAGAAAGCATCGCTTTCTCTTTTCTTTAAGGGTATCTTATCATTTTCGATTCCTTTCCTCTCAGAGCCTCTCACCTGGTTGGCCGTGGACATAAATCTTCTATTTTGCTGCCACTTGCATGATACAGATGAAATATATCATCTGTTCCATAATTTCATTGTCATTTACAGCTGATCTATTTCTAGTGGTGGTGGGGTAGCAATTTCTTGAATTATGATTACGAAACCGGGTCAAGGATGTTCCAATAACATATCAGAATTTTCAGGTGCTAGCTTAGCAAGGGCGAAGCTTAGAGGGTGCCTAGCCCTTCGGTGGCAGGCCACTGGCCATCGTTTTTAACACGACGAAAGCCAAATGAAATTAGATTGAGAATATTTTCTTTCATCTCTAACACCCTCAACCAACATCTAAACGTCACCTAGCAACAATTTAATATACTATTCTATTAAACTTATGAAATTGTGTCATAAAAATGGTAGTGAGATATGCATTTTCGTTTCATAAACAAGATCACAAAGTTGATATATCACTCTTGGAAGCCATGAAATGAAAGAGTACATTGAGATTGACCTTAGCTATCTTTCAGTTTTAAAACTCACTTTTTTCTTTCTTTTTCATCAATGTAAACCCTTATTCTTTTTGTCCCTACTTGCTGCATCAGAATCCTGATCAATTCGAATTCGAAATAATATACAGTATATTTTATGCTATATGATGATATCCGAGGTCGTCACCGACTGCTTGCTGGTTGGTTGCTTTTTCGTCTAGATCCAACAACAATCACATGACCATCGCTCCCTCAGGGCTAGAGGCTACTGGAGATGCCCTGCAAACAAAATAATCTCGCAGCGACAATTTCTGTTGCTGCTAATCTCTGTCCTCACATTTGCATCATCCACGCACATTGCCTCGCGAAATATGCTCTCCGTTCTTTTTCTGGAGCACGAGACGAGCTGAGGAAGATGCTAGGCAGCGCAGACAGGGGCAGGGGAGCTGCTCTGCTTTTCTCTGCTTCTGCACTTGTAGCAAGAAGCCACAAGTAGGCAAGTACAGAGGGAGATATTCCTGCGGAAGCGGAGATATGCCGAAATACAGCCATACAGGCCGTGCGGGCTGTGGCTGCGCATAAAAAAACAGATATGGGCTTCGTCATGTACATCGATTGCAAGCTGAGTAGAAATGATCTGTCACCAGTAGATGTGGCCACATGCTCCGCCCTTGTCATTGTTGAAATAAGTAATATAACTGTGCTAATCTGTGGTATCTTTTTGGTTATTCCAGAGATACATATTTACCTTACTAAGTGCTCACAAGCCACTATGGTTTTTCTTTTGATATGTAGGTCAAATTGGAGGTTCCAATTCCAACCTTGCAAAAACATAAAAAAACAAATTGGAGGTTATAAAACTGTCGCATAGTAAAATTATTGGTTTTGCTGAACATATGACCAGTTTCATACGGAAATGGTTAGAAAAAAACAGCCATATTGCTTAACAAAACCCGAGTGTTGACCTTAACGTGGTTGACTTCAACATGGCCTTACTGTTCTACTATATGTAATAGTGTGGACTGTGGAATCGTTCAATTACAGAAAAGTGGAAACGTCAACTGTGTGGCGCCGGAATCAAATGGAAGGAATAGTGGGAACTTGTGCAACGGTGCCACAAATTCACTTGCTGGTTTTAGATACTATGCAACTACGCAAATGCAGTGTATGAAACCTTAAAGTATTTGGATAATTTGAGGTACCCATGCTCCAGTTTTGAATGGTTCTTTGCTTCTGATTAGCCTAGCTCGTCAAATCGATTAACTGATTCGTGGAATCCATGGGCCATGGCCACCAAGCACGATAACGTTGTAAACTTTCTAATGGGAACCAGCCCAAAACGAACCAAATCACTTGCTGGTTCCCAGCCCACTTCGAAAGCTGAGCAATTTCCTTTCGAGCCCATTTTCAAATTCATGCCCGAAATAAACCAAACCAGAAGCGCTGTGGAATTGAGTCCTAACCACGCGCGCCTAGATTCGATTTTCACAATCATGTTCTGCAGACCAAAAACCAACTATACCTTGCTTGAGTGGTGCGCAGCCAGGCTATACCATCCATTTAACAAAGCAGTAATGCCAGCAAAAAGCAAAAGCTCAAAGAGCTCTGAAAGCAAAAGCGCTAATAAAGCTCAGGCAGCAGCCTAACCTTAATTTCCTACACATGCTGGGCCTCACTCTCTACTTGATTCTTCTCTGCTTCATGAGTACTCGACTCACACACACAGCAGGCAAAGCAAAACCCAGTCTCACTCCAGCTGCTTGTCATTTCTTCGGCAACGAGATGGAGGCGATCCACCATCATCACCATCTGAGCGTCTTAGCAGCGACGATCCTCGTGATGCTGCCGCTAGCCACGGCGGCGGCGGGGATCTGCCGCGACAGCTGCGGCGGCATCCCGGTTCGGTACCCTCTGGGCATCGACGACGGGTGCGGCAGCCCCTACTACCGCAACATGCTGGCGTGCGCGGCGGACAACGCGACGCTGCGGCTCCGCACGCCGTCGGGCACGTACCCGGTGACGGGCGCGGACTACTCGGACCCGCACTTGGTGGTGCGCGACCCGTCCATGTGGACCTGCGACCGGCCCTTCACCTCCGTCCACGCGGCGCCCTTCAGCCTGGACACCAGCACCCGCTTCTCCCTGTCCACGCGCAACGAGTACCTCTTCTTGGACTGCGACGAGGAGCGCGTCATCGTGGCGCCGCGCCCGGCCAGCTGCGACCGGTTCCCGGACCGGCGCTGCGACTCGGCCTGCGACAGCGCGGGGTACCTGTGCCGCAACCTGCCCGGGTGCCGCGGCGGCGGGATGGGGGAGGAGGGCAGCAACATGAGCTGCTGCGCGTACCGGCCCCGCGCGGCGGAGTCGCTGCGGGCGATGCTGCGGCACTGCGAGGCGTACACGAGCGTGTACTGGCGCGCGGTCGGGGACAAGTTCCCGCCCTACGACCAGGTGGCCGAGTACGGCGTCAGGGTGGACTTCGAGATCCCCGTCACCACGCGATGCCTGCAGTGCCAGGACAGCCGCAACGGCGACGGCGGCACATGCGGCTTCGACCCGGCCACCAGGGACTTCCTCTGCATCTGCCATGACGGACGCAACTCCACCACCGACTGTGCAGGTCATCATCTCTTTCTCCATTCACCACATTCATCCTCGTGATTCTAATCGATCTCGTTCCTTCCCGCAGGCGGACACGGCTCCAAGAGTTCAGCAGGAGTCATTGCTGGTAAGAGCCACATGCTCTCCCCTTGCAAATTCCCATTCTCCTCACATCAATATACTGGTATGACCATGAACATTTATCCTGCAGCCAGTGCCGTCTTCTCGGTCTCTGCGGCCATTGGCGTTGGCGGGCTCGTGTGGTACATCCGCAAGATCAGATCCAACAAAGTGGTCACCTGTGGGGTTCAGAGTAACGAGAATAGGTTCTTTTGATCTTCTCGGCAACACAAGGACGAAGGTTGAATTGAAACGACGTTTGTTATGTCATAACAAAACAAGGGGAATTAAAGCACATCTTCGAATTTGCCAGATTTTGCTAGAGATTTTAACCAGTTCCCGTGTTGTACATACAATGCAATAACTACCGTGGTGCGTGGTTTCGTTTATTTTCCTGGAATAATTCTGGGACATTGTGTAAGGTAGACAATTGAAAAGACCACACATTGCATGCATTAGATGACAGATTATCCCAAAATTAGGTGTGATGGCCGATGCCGCGGACTATAAAAATAAATAAATCATAAGATCATCCTATCTACAAAAAGAATTACAAAAAAAATGTGACTCTATGTGACGCATATCTATTCATAAGAATAGATCAGAACACCATTTTTATGATCTTCCTTACCACAAACTTCAATAACTATTGCACATGATAAATATTATTTATGAACTAGCATAATCTTACTTTTCTCTGGACCCCTTATAAACAAGTGTCTTACCTGATCTCAATATGTTATCGAGTTTCAACGATTAGTCTTCTTTATAATGGGCTGGTGCATAATGATTATGAATAACTCATGTAACACTTGAATTAACTTCAAAACAATTGGTGATAATTAAAATAAATAGCTTTAAATCTGTTAATTGTAAATTCATTGAGTCTTGAGTGCAAGCTTTCGTGGAGATCTGCTACTCTACAGTTGACTGGAAATCCACTTATCTTTTTTCTCGAACACATAGTAGAACTGCATGTCATTATATTAAGGAGAAAAGAACCGAACCCTTACAAAGCTAGGACCTGACTAGAGCTAGAACTAGAGAATTACATGTGCTCCCGCGCTAAACAGAAACTACCAGGTCCAAAGCAGAGCTAAGCTGCCCTAGAAATAACTGCCGCAACTTCTTTGCTCTAGCTATGCTCCACAAGCGAGCTTCCTCTTCGATGTGTTGCAGCAGCATTTGAATATCCGGCTTGGCCCCGTCGTACAGCTCTGTTGCGATGTTTCCAGATTCCCCATGCAACGAGTTGTATCAAAGAATTGAGGCCTTTCCTAGACTCTTTTGCAGCGCGCTTGTGTGCCCGCCGCCACCATTCTACGAACGTGTTGTCTTCGAGCGATGGTGTTAGCCGTTCGAGCCCTGCCCCTTACAAAACCCGAAACCAGATTTGCCGAGAGAAGGAGCAGGAAATCCACTTATCTTCTAGTCATATTTCTCAATTATTGGATCGAGATAGAACGATTCGACATCGTCTTCAACCTCCAAGTCGAGATGAGAAACTCTGGCGATAGCAGCAGCAACAGAGCGCGGGTGGGGTGCGAGCGATAAGACGTGGCGGCAAAGGATCCTCTCTAGCTTTCTTTGATAATGAAACTCAACTTTCTCCGATCTAGAAAATTTACAATTCCTGATCACGATTTGATGCAATTTAACTTTAGAAATTCGTGTAGATATTTGGCCTGATGGAAAATTGTGGGGCCATTTGCATAAATATGATACGGTTCAAAAGTTTTCATATTAGTGTCTGCAGTCGGGTAAAAAAGTTTACTGTACCGTTTACCACCAACGGGCGGCTGCACTGAACCCCGACGACTCCCAATCCGTCCAAAAGCTTATCCCTCCCCAAAACCCTCCGCCACGCGCCTGCCGCCTCTCTCCCGGCGTCATCCCGGCGCCCGTGCCTGCCTCCCATCCTCGCCAACAGCTCCGCCCTCAAAACAATGGCGCTGTGCCCTCTATACCTCCTGACTCCACGGCCTCCTCCGCTCCTCGTTGACGCCGGCCCCCGCCGACCCGTCGTGGGCCTCCCACCCAGCCGCCGCCGCCGCCGCGACCTGGGGCGTCTCCACGGTTTCTCGTTCCGCTGCGACTCATCTTCATCTTCCGCTTCCGCGCCTCGCGACCGCCCGCCCAGGCCGCGGCAGCAGAGGCAGCGCGGCCGTGGCGACGCACTCGACCCCGTGGGCTTCCTCACCAAGCACGGCATCTCGGACCGCGCCTTCACACAGTTCCTCCGCGACCGGTACGTGCTTGGCGTCTGTTCTCAGCACGGGAATGGCCGATTACGAGTCCAATTTCCATTCCTGCAGTTCCCCCTTTACCAAATTTGTTTGAGCCGAACAACGATCGATGACTAAAGTTGGCACGGATTTTAAGCCCATTCCCGCTGTTGAATTTGTTGGAATTTTCAACTGAAAATATTGTGCGAAATATAGAGTTTATTGGGTTTGAATTGTTGAATCGTGGGATGCGGACTTATAGATCATTATTGGCTATCTGTTGGGGGAAAAAAATGGAAGGTCCTGTTTCATTATTGTGTAGTTCTTGTCAGGTACAAGGCGTTGAAGGACCGCAGATGGGAGCTGTGTTCTCGGTTTATCGATCTGAAGGAGGCATCCTCTGGGTAAGTTCATCACACTTGTGTTCACTTTTCTTACCCTCATCAGATGTTTCCCCCTTTTTTGGTTGGTCCACACTGATGTGGTGTGTGATATATTTTTTCCTCTTTTCTGCTAGGTTTGAGTTAATGGGCATGCATCGGCATCGGCAACATCGTGTGGATTACATGGAGTGGGCACCAGGTGGGGTTTCATTCCTGGTACTAATTTGAGTTTGTAGCAGGTGGTATCACAATTGTCTCACTACTGCAGCTATTTAGAAATACCCTCTAAATGCATCTATTGCCCGGCTTCTCGCTCAGCTAAATGATAATCGGTTTTCTGGTTGTATTTCCTGCAGTTGAAGCTGCTCAAAAGCTTCAACACACTCGGGCCACTCTCAATGTTTATGTTTATGTTCGGGCTGTCTGTTTCGAAGCATGCATTCTTCATTAAATTAATCACGATTCTTTAAAAGTTGTTTCAGCAATAGTTTATTACATTTTGAACTGAGTATTTTTTTACATCTTGTTATATTGTTAGCCTGAACATGGTATATCAGCTACTTTTACTTGACTGCAGATATGTTCTTGTGTGATCGATTATGATTATAATTGATGTAATGCTAGTTGTTAAATTGCTTTTGAATTTTTGGTTATTGTATCCAAACATTACTCTGAATTATTTTGTAGAATTATTTATTGAGAGAAGATTTGCCATCCAGGTGCTCGCTATTGTTCTTTGGTTGGTGATTTTAATCAGTGGTCACCAACTGAAAATTGCGCACGGGAAGGTCATTTGGGACATGATGATTTTGGATATTGGTTTATCATTCTGGAAGATAAGCTCAGAGAAGGGCAAGAGCCGGATGAATATTTTTTCCAGGAGTACAATTATGTGGATGATTATGATAAAGGTGACAACGGTGTTGATGCTGAAGAATTAATGCGTAGGTCCAAAGAGGAATACTGGGAACCTGGAGAGCTTAGGTCACGCAAGTCTCAGTTAGAGATGGTAGTCAAGCTATATGAGCAAATGTTTGGCCCTAATGGTCCACAAACAGTGGAAGAGCTTGGTGAAATACCTGATGCTCAGACAAGATACAATGAGTGGAAAGCCTCGCAGAACGCCTACTCGACAAGTTCATCACCATCATATGATATCATTGATGATGGGAAGCCCTTTGACAATTCCCATTTTGTAACAGACCGAGCTTCATTTGAGAAGTTTCAATTGAAGAAACCTCCACTTGCTTACTGGGTTGAAATGAGGAAAGGGCGAAAAGCATGGCTCGAAAAATATGTCCCGGCAATTTCTCATAAGGACAAGTACAGGGTTTATTTTAACACTCCTGATGGTGCTTTGGAACGTATTCCTGCTTGGGCTACATATGTTCTTCCAGGTTCACCAATTTCTCTTTGTTTATTTACATTTTACTGATTCTAATCATTTGATCGTGCAAATCATTTGAAAATATGTATTGATTGTGCTAAATACATAGTAATAGTAATCCATGTACCATGATTAGTTGTTGGATTGTAACCTTTTGTGGTTTTACTTGATTGGATGTGAAAAGAAACTATGTAATTAACCAGTCATAGCCAGAAAGGAATGTTATGTTTGATCATTCAGATAATAATACATTGAATCTCAGTGGTTAGGTTCCTATATTTGCCTTTTGGCGTGGTATAAGAACTTTTTTTTGAAATATAAGTAGTTTAAGAACTTGAATATGTGAATGGTTATTTGTATCGGTAATAATGTCATATATCTAAAGAGTAAATTTCACATAACTACTACTATTATCAAACGTAGATCCACAACTATATTTGACATGATGTTGGGGCATCTAGTACTACTTGTGAAATTTACTCTTAAGTAAATGTGCTTCAGATGGAAAGTTGGTAATTTGGCATAGCTATTCAGTAAAAGAGTAACTTAATGATTTAATTAAAGAGGTAAATTATTATGTAACAATGTAACAGTCATGCTAGTTGGAAAATACTTTTGACCTTCTGCATTGCTTTTTTCTGATGTATGCACAATTTGATAGTCATTGAATCAACATTCCTCTAATACAAAGTTGGTGCACTGTAGTTTCATTGAGGAAAGCTTGTACTTTAGTGAGCAGTGCTTTCTTTTTATGTAGCAGCAGGGGAGAAATATTGGGTCTTAAAAGTCACTAACATTATCATGGCAAGATCCATAGTTGACGATGTTTTTCATTTTATGCTCCTTTTTCTTTTTCAGTATTCTGACATCACAATGGTCTTGTATTTTTTCTGCTTTTCATGAATCCCTTTTCTTTTAATACATAGTGTGAAATTAAAAAACTTCTGTGCTTGTCCCACAAGAAAATTATTGGGCTGTTAATACATCTTTTCAGGGACAGTGTCTATTATTTTCTCTGCTTAATTATCCATGGAATTATGTTTCGTTTAATTTTCTTACAGGTCACATGTTGATCCAGAAATTTTAGTTTGTTGCAGATGGTGAAGGGAAGCAATCCTATGCAGTTCATTGGGAACCCCCTCCTGAAGAAGTTTACAAATGGAGGTTTGGAAAACCAAAAGTGAAGGGTTCTCTTAGGATATATGAATGCCATATTGGCATTAGTGGATCAGAACAAAAAGTTTCATCCTTTCAGGAGTTCACATCCAAAGTATTTCTTGACCCTTGTTCTTTATATTGTTTTGTGGTAAGATTGCTTCTCTAATCTTGTCTGTCATTAGGTCCTACCTCATATAAAAAATGCTGGATATAATGCAATCCAAATAATTGGAGCTGTAGAGCACAAGGATTACTCCTCCGTGGGCTATAAGGTAAGATTTGCTTATGTAGAGGGTATGTTCTTGAATTATTTGCTTATGTACAATGTATTGCCATTTTTCATATGTATGACTAAATGGCTCAGCCTAGATGTTGAAGTATAAATGTATTGCCCAACCTTTCCCATCAGCTTAGGCTTTTGGGTTCAACTGGTTGGTGCATACAAACTTATCATGGTATCAGAGCCGGAGGTCTCGAGTTCGAATCCTGGCGGGCGCAATTTATTAAATAAATTGCTGCCGACTCCTACTTTCCACGTTTGTGGTCTATGGCAGCTTTTCATGTGAGGCTGGATATTATTACTCTTATTTGCACGTTTGCGGCCTTTGAGACCTTTCACGTCAGGGGGAGTGTTGAAGTATAAATGTATTGCCCAACCTTTCCCATCAGCTTAGGCTTTTGGGTTCAACTGGTTGGTGCATACAAACTTATCAGGCAGTAGGACAATGCCATGGTAGCACTGTGGCTGTCATGGATACTAGGGTGGAGGCGAGGGAAATGAAAAGATATTAGGGAGAGTTACTTCTTTGTTTATCTGATTGATAGTAGTATGGATGGTTATCTTCTATAGGAGTTGCCCCTAACGGGAAAGCATTCAAATGTTAGGGTAACAAAGGATCATATCCTAACTCAGTTTTAATTTCCTTGTGTGAGCATTAAATCCTTGCCACGTTATTGCCCAACTTGTGGGTGAAGAATCTAACCAATGCTGGTGGAACTGAATACCAACGATTACACAAAAACTTTGAATTTGTTAGTCTTCTGAATGGATTGTAATTTCATGTCATGGTCTAAAAAAGTTAAAGGTATTCATTGTAATTCAGTAATTGAACCTAGAACATGGAACACTTACAGCATTCAATGTAGGTTTCTCATCTTAGTATTTGACACTTTTTTTGATTGAACAGTATATTGTTTGGTTTGATCTGGTACTTTCAAGTGTGCACAATTGATTTTTTTCATACTGAAGTCAGGCAATAATGCACATAATTGCAGAATTAGCAAATCCCATATCGTTATATTTTATGTAGCAGGTAGGTTTCCCTGCAATTCCCTGGAATTCGAGAATATGTAGAAAGAAATAATCTTAAATCAATGTTCTTGATGCAATTCCTATTTCAATGTAATTGAATTGGTTGAGTTTTCCAGAATTATCATTGATTCTATAATTCAAATGAACAATATATTTTCTTTGATTAAACAGTATATTTGTACCATGCATTGTTCTTGCAGGTTACAAATTATTTTGCAGTCAGTAGCAGATTTGGCACCCCAGATGACTTCAAGAATTTAGTTGATGAGGCACATGGTCAGTTTCTCAAGACCATTGTCAGTGTGATGTTACTTTTATGGTTTTCATTTGAGTAGTCACAATCCTTAAAAAAGTATCTTACATGTACTTCATGGTTTCAATTTGAGTTAATTTTGTACATGTTCTATTTTCTCAATTGTCCTCTTAAGAGACATTAACATATCCCTTTTCTCATACCTGGTTTGCACAGGCCTTGGATTACTGGTGCTTCTTGATATTGTCCATTCCTATGCATCGGCGGATGAACTGGTCGGCTTATCTCTTTTTGATGGTTCCAATGATTGTTACTTTCATAGCGGTATTATAGCCAAATCTTTCTTTTATATTTGAAGTTTTTTGAATTCTATTTCATTGTTGAAAAATATTGGAAAAATTCAAGATATGAAAAATATTGTTTTTAATTAAAAACAAGAGTTCAAATGTAGTATTTCTGCTCAAATGGCACGTGTGCTGTCCCGTAGTAAAACAATTGGCTTGAATGGATTTGTATGTGAATTGAATTGCTTAATATAGAGGAACTAGTTTGCTTTTGTTAATTAAGCAGGTGTGGGAAATAACTTAGTCCAAACAGCACAAGTAACAAGTAACATGGTAAAACAATCATCAACTAGCTTAAAGCATGAGAAGCTAATGTCCGCTCTAACCACGGTGACCAATGCAATTTTCTTTTGACTGCACAATTTATATTGCAAACACTACATGATTTTGTGTCACCATAGTTGCCTTATGTAGCTTGCTAAATTTGATTGTAAAAGTGGCATAGTAATGTTATTAGTTGTTCATTGTGGGCATTTAGAGTAACATAACCCAACTGATGAATGCCGAATATGATTTTACAATATACATTGTATTTCATATATGCACCTTGACTCTTGTGATCAACTGGTCAGAGGTCTGCACTCTCACTGCACGGACCTGGATTCGAGTCATGATGCCTCCATAATTGTCGCGTTTGTAGTCTAGCTGAGCTCTCAGTTGGAAACTGTCTGATGTGCATCTCGAAATGCATAATGTATTTCATCATTATGTTAAGAGCTTCTTCTGTTCTTCATATCTAATATGACATCTTCGTTCTAATCTATCCTTGGCAGGAAAAAGAGGGCATCACAAATATTGGGGCACTAGGATGTTTAGATATGATGATGTGGATGTTCTCCACTTCTTATTATCCAATTTAAATTGGTAAATCTATGAAAATTTGGTTCCACTTTATTCTTACCACTCAAAATATTAGGGAAATTATTTATTTTCTTGTCTTTCTGCCAAGTAATTGCCTTGATTCTCAGATCTTACAAAAAATCTTTCTAGGTGGGTCACCGAATACCAGATTGATGGATTTCACTTTCATTCTTTGTCCTCTATGTTATATACTCACAATGGGTTTTCTACTTTTACTGGCGCCATGGAAGAGTAAGTGGCATTTCGTTTCTATTATTAATGAACTTGTTGGAGTATAAGTGAATTGCCCACCTTTCCCTATCAACTTAGGCTTTTGGGTGAACTGGTTGGTGCATGCAACTCAATATGATATCAGAGCCAGAGGTCTCGAGTTCGAATCCTGGCTGGCGCGATTTATTAAATAAATTGCAGCCCACTCCAATATTACACGTTTGCGGCCTGAGGGAGCCTGCACGTGAGGGGGAGTGTTGGAGTATAAGTGAATTGCCCACCTTTCCCTATCAGCTTAGGCTTTTGGGTGAACTGGTTGGTGCATGCAACTCAATAGAACTATTACCATCTGATATCAGATATTACTCACTCGTTCTCATTGTCTGTGGCATGGAAGTGGGGCATTTTTGTTTGGGAGAATCGGTTCACTAGCATTGATCTTCAGTAGAGAGTGAGGAGAGAAGCTGCTGCATGCTGACTGCAGTTGCTTGACACAAGCACCAATCAAATCAACAAAACATACAAACCACCGCCATATTCCCAAATCAATCTTCCGATCTAAGCCACCTCCAAATCAATTCCATTGCGCTCTTCATTGGCTTAGAGTTCTAGGTGCCTGATTGGTGAATTGGTGGACAACAAAAACGAGGTGGAGTGAACAATAAGGAGAAGCTGGCTAGTAGTTCCATCTTTTTTTTATCTGTTTATCAGCAACCTTAAAAATGTACTTGTCTACGAGTATACGGTGTCTCGGATACCGAAAAATGGTTACTTTTATCTTGGTTTTTAGTGCCTAATGGAGCCTGTTAGAGAACGTTGCGAGGATGTGCTTGTAGCGGTGGTTGAACCTCTAGTAGAGGGGCTACCCACCAGAACCATGGTTCTCGCAACCGAAAAGCTCCTTGCCGTCCGTTGCTTAAGGTTGTGTGTAGTTAACAAAAGCCTACAGTGAAGATTAGTCTTTAGTGACTTTTGCTGACATTTAGCTTCGGGATGTCTCTCCCTTTGATCTAGACTGTTGTAATTAGCATTGAAACTGGAAGGGTTGAAGAGGGTAACACTTCTTCCAATTGTTTACATGTTATTTGTTTGTGTTGCTTACGCTTATACTGTTTCAACTATCCTCTCTTATTCATTAAATATATACTAATTAAAATTTTAACTGCAGGTATTGCAATCAATATGTTGACAAGGATGCACTGGTATATCTTATTCTTGCAAATGAAATGTTACATGACCTTTATCCAGATATTATAACAATAGCAGAAGATGTAAGTTGCTATTCTATGAGTTTTCTCTCCTGTAAATATGTATTCATGCACATAGTTCTTAGTCAAACAGGCAGTTTTGTATTATAATACAGTCAAACAGGCAGTTTGTAGTATAATATGTTCATGTTCCTTGCCAAACTATTCCAAGCATTGTTCTAAGTTACTAACTGTTCTTTTTGGTAATATAGCTCTTATATTGTTTTCTTTATGCAGGCAACATTTTATCCTGGATTATGTGAGCCAACTACTCAAGGTGGATTAGGGTTTGACTACTGGGTCAATCTTTCTATTTCAGAAATGTGGTTGTGGCATCTTGAAAATGTCCCTGAGCAAGAATGGAACGTGAACAAGGTACATGTGACAAGACGTATAAATCTGGGATGTACTTTTATTTACTCATTAGTTTTATTAAAAAACAAAACTCGACCTGTGTGGGAAGAACTGCCCCCATATTTCATTTATGAATGAGACAGTATGACCCTGGTCAAGAAAACCCTCCGAACCCTGTCCCATGCCCCTTATGGGGTGAAACTACCTTGGGCTGACCTAGCAGCACAACCAATAGGCCGGCGCAATGCACCGTATCATGGGCAGCATGTGTTCAAGCCACAAGGAAGCAAACACAGCAAGGGGGAATTTTTGGGTGCAAGTGTTTGAACCATGGCTGGCAGCTTACGATCAAGCTACCACTGATCTATCACTCAATTTTCTATGAAACTTTTTATAATACTTTAGTGTCAGTGCAAGAAATTTTCTGTGATTTCACATTTCCCTTGTTTTTCCTCTTTCAATATGAAATATATTATCTGCTAACTATGTTTTATTGTCCTTGCAGATTATGAAAGTATTAGTTAGCAGCAATCAAAATATGCTATCATATGTTGAAAACCATAACCAGGTATTGGTATTTGCATCTTATTTTTATTCTGGTTTGAGAATCATTCCATGTTCTGCTTCATGCTTAGGATGAAAAGGGAAACTTCTATGTCATTATGCAAATCAAACTTTAGTGTCTGCAATGGAATGTTCTTTTACATACTGTTATAGCATGAAGCAAAGCTCCCTGCTGCAAGGCAATTAGGGCTTAACTCTTGCTTGTTTTATTCAATCATATCCCTGGCATTATATAGCCAGGCCTAAACAATCTACTAACAAACTCTTGATTCCAATCTACTAACAACTCCTGATTTAAACTAGCAACTCTTATCTCTATCTCATAACTGAATCAAATTGTGCAACCAAGTCTATCTATTCTGCTAAATGGGCCCTTAGCCACTTTTAGCATCTCCTGATGCCTCCTTCCTACTTCCTACTGGAGTATTGCTGTTTCTAATTTTCTGCAATGCTGCAGACATGAATGAGTATTTTACTTTTCTACTGAATTCATTGCCATTTTGATCCCTGTACCACATCAGTTCAAAATGTTTTGCTGGAGAGTTAATTTTTCTTCTGTTTACAGGAAGCATGTAATACACTCCTTGTCTTTTGCAAATTCTTGATGCTTCTCACGATTCTGTAGTTCACAGATATCACTTACCCATCAGCATCCACCTCATTACTTCCTATTGGTATTTGGGGTTGTTTCTTACCTTGCGGATCTGACAATTAGATTCCTCTATTATCTGTATATACTTGATCCAAATCCTCATTTCCTTTGTTTGCAGGTTTATGCTAACTATCTTTCTATAAACTGCTAAAATGTTAATACGCCCATTTTTTTTTGTGTGTGTCTGAATTTCTCGAACTCTTATTGAACTTTATTACATATAATACTAAGCGATTCAGATGAATGCTCCTGGTTACTTCTGCAATTATCTCTTTCATGTGCTTTTGTTTCTCTCTTTTTCTTTGTGTGACTGAATTCTCATATATAATTTGTTGATGCAGTCTATATCAGGCCGTAAGTCTTTTTCTGAAATAATTCTTAACACTGGAAAGTACTCAGCTGGTTCTATTGATGATATGATCAGAGCTTCCTCATTGCTCAAGGTACAAGTTTCGCTATTCTTTCATTCATGATTACACACCCTTTGATTTCATATGTATTGCTCTGTTATCATACAAAGAAAAATGGTTACCATTTGAATAACAATGCCTTTCATGCCTACACTGATATGCCAGTTATTTAATAAGAATGTAAAAAAAAAAAAGATTAGTGAAATGGGTCTGCGTTGTTTACTTTATGTATGTACTATTAGTTTGGTCTGCTCTACCTGTCACAATGCCAGAAGACCAGGAAAAAAATTGCAGCTTGATTTTTCTCTGCTTTGAATGTTTTATTACCTTTTTCACCCTTCACCCAATACCTGGTTGAGTTAACCATCCAATGTCAGTGAAATGGATTTATTTGCTGGCTCGATTTCTGAAAGCAGCTTCTATGCTCCCAAATCATTGTTATGGTAGAGAGGCAGGTCATTTAATGTGAATGAAGAATGCATGGTAGAAATTTTTGTTTTGTACTGTAGAGTGATATCCAGCATCAAATTTTTTGAATCATTGAAATACATGAGTACAGTATGGGATAGGAAAAGGATTCAATAAGTTTTGGTACAACACTCTAAATGCCTAATTTATTTTCCTAGCTTCACTTCAAATGTGGACTTTAGCAAGGCAACGATTTCTCAGACCTTATAAAGCTAGAATATTCTCTTGACCTTTCCTCATCATGTTTCAGATTATCAAACTAATTACTTTCGCAACAAGTGGAGGGGCCTACCTCAACTTCATGGGAAATGAGTTTGCACATCCGAAAGTGAGTCAGTAACTTAGGTATCTTTGAGTTATACATCTTTACTTATCAGTTCTGAACATATTACATTTGATTTTTGTCTGTTAATCCAATCTCTTATGGCTTCATTGGCCTGATTTCAGAGAGTTGAATTTCCTATGTCAAGTAATGACTATTCCTTCCGGCTAGCTAATCGTCAGTGGGAACTACTGAATAAGGATCTTCATAAACATCTGTTCAACTTTGACAAGGTATGGATTATGGAGTACTTATAAATGCTGTAGAGTTTTTAACTCATATTTACTTAAGCGTTTCATTCTACACCATATTTTTTCTAC
The DNA here is from genome assembly GCA_031894775.1 of Chloris gayana. Taxonomy (NCBI): domain Eukaryota; kingdom Viridiplantae; phylum Streptophyta; class Magnoliopsida; order Poales; family Poaceae; genus Chloris; species Chloris gayana. The sequence goes on along the minus strand of JAUNZO010003595.1, from coordinate 181,710 downwards.
TTTTCATATTCTTTTCCCCCTAGATTTATACTAGTCAGATTAGATTACGTTTCAGTGCACGTGGAGTTCTTTTCCTTGAACTTGTTTTATTAAAAAGAAAATTGTAATATTGACTAGGATTCTTTATATTTGATCCGATTGAACTTTGTAACTTAAAGGAGAACGTTCAAGAAAACTCACTTATATCTGGCCGATATGTGGATTTAACCACACATTGGATGTTTAAAGTAAGGTATATAACACTTTCTCAAGCACCAAGACATATAACACTTGAGCTCCAAATTGGATTTCATGGTTACCCCATTTGGTTAAGTAAGGATGAATCCAAATATATCGCTACAAGTTTGTCGGCTCACTTGTGGGAGGGGTGAAGCTAGGTACACCGGTCCGAATGCACCGGCACCAGGAAAACAAATGGAAATTGCAGTGATTAGTACTTCGTTTTCACCCCATGGGCACCACTTTCACCCATTCATGTGCACTCAGTGGCACTTGGATCCTCGCAACGCTAGCTTCCCTATGGCATGTTGTTGCAGCTTGGGATTTATAGAACTCTTAAGGTTTGAGAAATGAGAATATTAATCTGTTATACCTCTTAAGTGACCAACTAAATTGACATGTGTTAAGGTTTGTGTGTATAAACTGAATGAACTTTGACTATTATATCCTAATGTTCATTACTAGTCAGATGTTGACATGCCAAATAGCTTTGTGATTTTCTTATGTTACCTCTTCTATTTTAGGTATTATGTTTTATATATGTTGCTTGTATTGCCCTTGCCATTTTGGTTTCTACTACAAGGTCAATTGATTTATTACTGACTTGGCAACTTTCTTATTGAAGGATGTCATGAGCCTTGATGAAAATGAAAGAATAATTTCTAAAGGTTCGCCAAATGTTCATCACTGTGATGACACAAGCATGGTATGAGTTTTTTTATATAACCACAAATATATTTTGCAATATAATGATGATAAACATGAAATTTCTTCTGAAACCATTATGTAGTACATTGTACATAAATTTGAATCAATCCAATTAAATGTTCTACTTTTGTTTTGTTCATCATTCTTCTGTTCTTCACCTGATAACATTTTAAACTGTCAATTAAGACCATTCCTGTTCAGCCCAGAAGACTGTCAATTAAGACCATTCCTACTTAATTCCTCCTCAACGAACACAGCAGATCCACGTGCCAGGAAGGGTTCCCTGGACATCCAAAACCTCGAAACTACATAATTTGATGACCTGTCTTTTTTTTGTCTTTTATGAATTTACAGCAGGGGAGCCCTAATGCAGTAGATAAGGATACCAAATACTGTACAGACCCAAAAAGAAAAGCAAAAAGCTGAATTCTTGCGGTGCTTAATTTATATCAACAATTGTCAGTTCAAATTCAATATTGTTTCCATTAATTTGCTGATCAATCTTGCAGGTCATATCTTTCACAAGAGGACCTTTTCTTTTTGCATTTAATTTCAATCCAGATGTCTCTCACCAGTTGTATCATGTCGGTGTAGATGAAGCTGGGGAATATCAAGTAAGCTACTGAGGCTTTTTGCATGAACTTATCATTTTGTATGGCAACTACAAGGAACAGATCTTGAAGAAACATCGCTGTAGAAGCTCTCTAAATTTAACTAATTAAACAAACAATAGAACTGAGTTGAGTAAAATTGCAAAAGACAAATTTGGCAGGGCACAATCCTAACATAACTGGTGATAAGTTTCATTGCACCAGTTTGATGTGACCTGAGAAACAAAAAGAGGACTCCCATGTTCCTGCACTGAAAATCATTGCACCCATCTACAAAGTAGTAGTAACATAGTGGACATGCATTCCGTTTAAACAGTTTAGATCTGCTTTTAGTGCTGAGGTTATTTATTTTTTCATATTTGTCCAGCTCATTTTGAATACTGATGAAACTAAGTATGGTGGATGTGGAGAGCTCAAGAGCAGTCAATATACGAGAAGGACCAGTGACAAAAGGTTCTATTCGTGGCTTAATAATCTGCCTTCTTGGTTATATATTTTATTTGTTATTCCTATTTGATTGTCTTTGTTACAATCTATGCTGTTATACTGTATTGTAGAGTTGACGGTTGTCGAAATTGCTTGGAGTTAACATTGCCATGTAGAAGTGCTCAGGTCTGTACACTAAAATACCAGTCTTTCTTTCTAAAATATGTGAGGTACATGTCTTCCAAAAGAAATGTATATTTGCAGGTGTACAAATTGGCCCGCATTTTGAGAATCTAGCATATAAAGGGAAGAGCATTGTTCATAGAACCATGCAAACTCTTGTACGATGGGGATCAGCTCTGGCAGCATTCGAACAGTGGCTGACAAAAACTGAGGTATTAACACTCTTGGGCTATCTTCTCGATGTACTAAGGGGGCATATGCTGACCTTGTCTGGTGATAAACATGAAATCCATTTGTCTGAGAGCATAAGTTTATATTTAAATAAATGACTAATCTTTTTTCCAGCCTGAAGTACTCCATAGCCATTAATCTAACTGTAGCACACAATCTTATAAATCATTTATTGCTCATTGAGTATATTTTTTTCACAAATGTAAGTGGGTTTCTTTATCATCCACACAGATCGCTGCCACCTTAAGGACCAACCTTTGGGAACTGCCTTCATATGTTGAGGATTGTTGCCACAACACGAGTTTGTCAGAATATGTACAAGCACTGACTGTTGAGTCTCATTAGCTTCGAACTGACTTCAAAGGGGAAGGCAACAAATGAGATCAAAGGAAACATGTCAGCAAAGCTACATCAAATGCAGCATCTCTGATTCTGAAAGCTCGTGCTTCCAAGCTGTGGGGATAATGGTTCAACAGTTCTGTTGCTTCATCTGAACTGCCAGTTTCTGGATGCAACAAGCTTAGGAAATGATCTGCCATCTTCATGAGGGTAATAAGTGGTTTTTGACCTATGCATGATGCTCATAAAGTTATACTAAAACATCAAGTAACTGTGCAAATTGAAATGTCACTTCTAGAACACTACTGGCTCTCGCGGTTGACATAAGAATTGCTGGCAGATTCTGTGGTTATGTCGTGTAGATAAGAATAGTTGGATTTGTAACTACTTGATCTATGTTAGGATGCGAATACCAAGAATAGATTGCATATGTGCAAAGAAAGGAAACTATGATAGTCTCCACAAGATGACTTGGATTATACTTAGTTCCATTTGGTTCTCAGATTTGGGATGGTGGAATTGAATTGGTCTTCAAATCCAAAGGCTCATGTTTTGGGGGTAATTTCACAATTTTGTACTACTTTCCAACATGCCATTGTTCCATTTTGTAAATAACTAGCAGTTTTTCCCAAAATTTATAATTGATATGGTGTTCTCTTTTGGGTCACCTCAACAGGATGTTGGAAGTCAAAACTCTTGTAATCATATATAAGAGATCGATAGAAAAGCTCGTTCGTGATTAATGGCAATATGAGCAATGTCAACTTGGAAAGAGCGTGACACATTAAATTTCAAATTTGTGTCCCTGAACCCTTAATGGAAGGTCTAGGTGGCTTGTTTTATTGATGTTTTTCTCCTACTGTCTGTCTCAAAACCGTCATATGTAAATCTTCCTTTTTGAAGAGAAGTTTTCATTATTTAAGTACAGTAATATTATAACTCAGACTGGATAGACCTTCAAATGCACGGGCTGGTGTAAGGGGGTTTCAGAAGTCCCAGGACGAGTTCGTGCGCATACAACTGACAAGAAATCGAAAAGACCAATGGACTTACAAATAAACATTACATATACTTCGCAGACTGGGTATGGAAATCTAAGTGCATGTCCAGATAAAGTTACTTATGGCATCTGCAAATTGGCACTGTGTGGAGGAAGCCAGAGATCATATTTTCTTGAGCAAATTTCTTATTTGCCATCCAAATTTACACTCTTCTCCTATTTGCCATCGAAATTTTACACTTCTCTTATTTGTCATCGGATTTAACTTCACTTTTCCTATCTGTCACTTCGATCACTTTGGTTGTTAGATTCTAGTGCTTTCATTGCTGCATTATTTTTGCTCAATAGCAAAATAGTTTCGTCTCAGTCTATACTATATGCAAAGAAAAATTCAATTTTTTGGATGAAAATTATTGGCTATATTTTGTTTAAACTCAAAATTGCCTCAAATTTTAGTCTGAAAATTTTGAAAACATTTTTAGAATAAAGTACACATTGAGACAAACCTATTTTGGTATTGTAGCTTGAATATTGACGTGACATTATCAACTTTTTCTATGAGCTAAAGTGATTTGAGTGGCATATAAGAGAAATGAAATTAGATGTGATGGCAAATAAGAAAAGTGCAGATTTTCGATGGTAAATAAGAGAAGATTATAATTTTCAATGACAAATAAGAAATTTACTCTATTTTCTTCGGATGTTCAAATGTCCAATTTCCCATGATGCTGCGAATAGCCTGATTGAGAAGTGCCTTCAGAGGCAGTATCATTCTAGCATAATAACATGTTGATCTGCGGGGACAAAATATGTTTCCTTTTGGAAATGCCACCACACATAAGATTATCAGAATATTTAGTACTATGGCAATAGCCATATATATGGACTAAATCCTTTTCAAGATGGTTGTATCGGCTTGATATAATTGTCTTGGAATTCAATGAAGTCTTTCGGTATTGAAAAATGACATTAATTTGTTCCTTATTGTGATTGGTAGTCGTTGACTCTAATTAAACTCATCTGTCAAAGGAAGCTTTGGATTATTTTAGAAGTAGATGTGTGTTCTTACTTCAAACATTTTTTTATCCAGCTGAATGTCCTTTGGTATGATTCATGCATCACATCTAGTTTGAAACTTTTAACTTAAGACAGCAGTTTCTAAGTAAGTTTGGAATTTGTTTATCTTGAAGCAAATTCATTACAAGTAAAATAGCAAGGCGGGTAAAATTATGCTAAAAGGAAAAGGCTTTGACCTATGTGTATATTGTACGATATCCATTTTCACTTACACCATGATACGTAAATGGTCGGAAAGAAAACACTGGTTTTCTAGAGAACTATTATCCAGAGTGTCCTTAAAAGAGGTGTATAAATGGTACACGTCCTGTCACTTGATTGACTTGATACACAAGAAAATTTCATACCTCCAGCTACCAACTACCATCCCGACGTTGCATACTACCAGGATCACTGAATCCTCATCCCTGGAATAACTTTGCTCGATGTTCCTCTTCATTATCTTTGACTGCAAGTTCTTATCCACACCTCAACGCTTCCTCCTCCTAAAATACTACTCCCTCCATTTTTAAATGTAGGACTTTCTAACTTTTAAACAAGAAAATAGTCAATGTGTTAAAAAACTATCATACCCTTTATTTTTACTTTCATCTACCCATCCATTAACTCTCTCACCAACCCTAAAGTTTGTCATATCTTCGAAATGTCTTACATTTAGGAAAAATTTCAAACTCCAAAACGCCATACATTTAGAAATAGAGGGAGTAGTAGTACTTAGGTCCTGTTTGGATCCCTCCAGTTTTCAAAAAACCATCTATTAAAAACTGCAAGGCCTCCAAACACGTTAGTTTATTTTCACAGAAAAAAACATGTTAGATTATTGCCCAGATTTTTATAAACCAGCTAATGAGTTTTTAAGAAACTCATAATCTGGATTATCCCAACTACAGTTTTTATTGTGTAAAAGAACTACTGCCCTTCATTAAAATTCAAAAATCACAAGGTATTGCCTTGGAAGCTAAGCACGCTTTTCTTACGTGCGCACGCTTTTATTTTTTTCGCTCGATCTGTGCGCAGGCTCTGTTTATTTTCTGTTCAAGCGCTGCCCATTCCGAACCGCTGCGCCGCCGTACCTTATCTTTTTTGCTTCTAAATGGTCTTGACTACTTTATCGTTAAAGCCTACAGTATGACGTTATTTGTTTTTTTTTTCAATAAAAAACGTCGCCGCAGCATTTCTTTTTTTGATGCAATCGCATGTCCGTGAGCAAGCTTGATACAATGTCATGTTGGATGAAAGACGTTCGTGGCAAAATGGCGTGAGTAGCATGGAGACCATGTCCCAATTCTAAAAAAGAGAAGAATAGACAAGTCATTAACCAACAAATAAACTGGTTTGTAGTTTCTAAAAATCAGGCTCCAAACAGAACCACTCAGTTTTTATTTATCAACCGGTGTTTAGAAACTACCTCTATAAACAAGTCTCTTAAAAGCTGGGAAGGATGAAACAGGACTTAGTTTATATATCACAACAATAATAAAGCACTATAGCCACGGTTGGGAGACCTCTATAGCCGCGGCTTAACCCAACCGTGACTATGTTTGCGAGACTACAAATAATCATCTGTAGCCTCGCAAACAAGATCAACCGTGGCACGGTTGACATTACAATATAGCCACGATCGAAGTCTTCAACCACACTACGATGGAAATTAAAAAACAAAAAAAGAATGGACGGGCCGAGCGGGCCTACGTGACCCACCAGCCCGCCCATTCCGGCCTCATCCGCGTCGCCTGCTAAGGAGCCTCCACGCGCCGCCAAGAGAGGAGAGGGGAGACGGTGTATCCTGTGCCCCTTGTTGCCGCCCGGCCGTCGGAGAGGGGTGGCCCCGGATCCGCGCCACGCCGCCGCCCATGGCCCGTCGAAGAGGGGCGACCTCGGATCCGGCTGCCCCACCGCCGCCCATGGCCCGCCGAGAGAGGGTGGCCTTGGATCCGACCGCCCCGCCGCAACCCATGGCCTCGCCGAAGAGGGGGCTTCGGATCCGGTCGCCCCTTGCCGTCGCTTGTGGTTGCCATAGAGCCGACCGCTAGGGAGGCCTCGGTCGTCGAAGAGGGACGAGGGGGATCTGTAGCGACCCGATTTTCACCGGCTAGTGAAAACCGTGCCTTGTACCTCTATGTCACTCCCGGGAGTGTGACACGTACATCCCATACGGTTAACATCATAAAAACCATAAGAAGGAATGAATGCAAGGCAAGATAATAGAATCTCCAAAGTACATCATCTCAAATTAGTGCTCAAATCTCATGGATACAAAACACGCGGCACGCAGGCCACGAGAGAACATGAAGGAAACTAGCGGAAGCGTCTCACATGTAGATCGGCGGTGAAGACCCAAAGCCCACAAGCACTCGTGTGTAGGCGAGAACGTCACTCCTCTCCGGCGGCTCCGTCGGTAGGTACGGCGGGATCCTCCGAGTCGGCGTCTCGAAAAACATAGTGGGGAAAGCCGTGAGTACTACGCGTACTCAACAAGCCGCAACTACCTAGCAACAATGTATGCATGTTGGGATAATCCAAGGGAAGGCAAGGGCTAGCACCTAAAGCAATTAATCCTCAAGTCTATGTGATTCACATATTTATTATTAGTCAAATTTTATAAGTGGCCTTACAGGAAACAACACAATCCTGCAAGGGTCAAATTTTATGTCCAGCACACCTCCACCTGGACCACAGCTCGAAGCCGGAAGTAAAACCTATCGAGAGGAGAAGTAGTAAATGCTAATCAAGCGTGTCGCTCAATGGTGTTGCCCCTTACCCGAGGGCTAGGCTATACGTATAGATTATATATCTCTGCAGAGAGTAAGCAATCTGTACCCACGTGAAGAGGTACTATAACTACAGCCACCGTCGTGGCTAAAGCACAGCAACACTCACAAGATCAATAAACAAAGCATCGATCGGCGTGCGCCCGTCCCTCGAGTCCGGGATCCCTAACCACAACGCAGAAAAGGGTCCTCGAAGGTGTGAAAGGCCTACCACGGGCCAGGTGGGATATCCTCTACTCATGGGTCGAGACAAAGCTCCAAAACCCACTAACACTAACTCGCACCACGGCGGGCCCACCGGTCCTCCGCTAAGCGTCTCAATCCAGCTCGCCCATACGGGTCACGTGGTAAGCTAGTATACCAAAGAGCGAGCAACCAGGAACCGGTCCTTATGCTGCCGGGGCGAGTCACCATCCCTCTCCTCAAAACAACAGTCTCAACAAGTGCCACCACAACAGGGGCCCCATAACCCAAGGCCCCTACACATCTGCGCCCGCAACAGGCGCTCTCCAAACAGAGACTCCCCAAAAGTCTCCCAGCACCTAACCACCTACACTCGCCCCCGCAAGGGTCCTACAGGGTATCTAGTACGTAAACTCGACACCTAGGAAACACCTACAATTTATTTTACACAAAAAGCATGTATAGTCATCATGGGGTTCAATTAAGCAGCTAAGCGATTCTAAGCATGCGAGTAACGATAGAACAACCTATGGCAACAGTGGCAAGGATGGCATAGTATGGCATAGGTAAACTACAAGTGCAAGTAACCATTTATCATGCATGGATCAATTTAATGCAATTGCTAAGTAGGAGCAAGAGTGGTCAAGGATTACGGCTTGCTCGCAAACGCCGGTCCCGAGCCGGGTCGGGGTACTCGTACGGCTGCTCCGGCGGGAACTCCTCAAACTGCGGCACGGGCGGAAACTCCTCGTAGCTCTCCGGCGGACGGAATGTACGAAACGAGTTAGGCACGCAAAACGAGAAAAGTACGAGGGTAGCGAAACGGACGACGGAATTTACGACACTAGAACATAGCTAACAACTACACTAACGCGTAGATCTCGTCGCTACGAACCCAACGCAACTGACCGCGTATTTTTCCGACGCTCCAGGAAAAAGATATGAATTTCCAAAGATTAACGAATTAAGGAAATTCGGGAAAAACCAATAAAAGAAATGGAATATTCTCGGGAATATTCCTTGACACGCGGGCACCACGTCGGCGCCACGCCCGTGCCACGCAGATCAAAACCTCGACAGGTCAGCACCACGTGGCATTACTCCTGCCACGTGGGTGCCACGTAGCCGCCACACGGACGACACCTCGGAGCCACGCCGGAAGGGATTCGACCACGGTGGCGCCACATCGGCAGAAAAGGTGCCACGCGGCTAGCCACGCCAGCACTACCGGAGAGGGCGGCGCCGCCCGAGCGCCACCGCACGCCTCGCCGGAATCGCGTCGCCCGGCCGCTACGGCTCGCCGGCGACCAAACGGGGACCAGCCACGGACTCACCCGCCTCGCGCGCACCCTCCGATGACCTCTCCCGCACACCAGCTCGTAGAGGAGCGCCGGTACGGGCTCGCCGGAGTCCCGCCGGCGGAGGCGCGAAGAGGGGAACGCCCCGGACTCGGCCGGAAGACCAACTAACCGCACCAAAGGGGAGCTCAAGTTCCCCCGAACCTCCTAGCACTATGCGCGACCCAAGGCGACCGCCGAGCATCACCGGCGGCGAGGAAGCACGGCGGCGGAAATCCGCGCTTGGCTACCGCACGAAGCGAGCTCCTTCCGACCAGCTAGCGCATGCACGAGCTTCTACGGACCAAAGCGAAGCCCCGCAGCTCATCGGATGAGCATGAGCTCGACGGGAACCTCGAGCTCACCGGCGCCCATGGCGCTCGGTGGCCGGACCACGGCGGAGACCCGCAAAATAGGGCTAATCCCGGGGAAAAAGGAGGGGATCGGTGCGGCGGCTCACCAAGATGCTCGTGCTCCTCACGGACGAAGCGGAGAGGGGCCGACGACGACGAGCGCGGCGGAGACGCGACGGTGGACGGGGAACGGCGGACACCGCGCGACGGTGACCATGCGATCTTCCGTTCCCAAGCTTCAAGGCGGTAACCGCAAGGGGGTTAAGTGCTAGAAAGACGGGTGAGTGAAGGAGAACGACGGACGGGCGACGAGCACGGAGGAGACTCACCAACGGTGATGACCGGACGTGGAGACGATGGCGGCCGCGGACTTCACTCGCCTCGCTCGTCCTCCTCCTAAGGCGAAACACGGAACCGTTAGCACCACGGAGACGAGCGGCGGAAGGAGTACCGGTTTGTGGCAACACGGCTCACCCGAGTGGCGGGTCGCACCGGCGGTGAGGCGAGCAGGGGCGGCGGCGTCTAGGGTTTGGGGGTGCGGCCGGTTTAAAAGGGGAGGGGAGCACGGGAGCGGCAGGCGACCCGCTAGAATCCGAGCCGACTCGCCGGGCGCGGGGCCGGCCGACGCAGGGGCGGCGCTAGACGACGGGCGAGCTCACGGGTGCGCGGCGCGCGGTATGGGCGCCGGGGAGAAGAAAAACAGGAGTTGGGCCCGGTCGGGCTGCTCGGGCCGCCGGGCCGCGCGGAGGGGGAAAGGAAAAAGAGCTGGGCTGCGGTGGGGAAGAGAAGGAAGTTGGGCTGCGGCGAAGGAATCGGCCCACGTGCGAAAAATTTCGTTTTCGAATTTTTCCTTTACCAAACTTCAACCAAACTTTATCCAAATGCGATTTTATTCGAGTTTTTGAACAGATACAAAAATACATGGGCTGTTACGGGGACCCTGCCGGAGGCAAAGGTCGATGCCCCTTCTCCCGGCCCCATGCGCCGCGTGGCTCGGACTCGTCGGCGCCGGATCCGGCCGGACGGTGGAGAGCGGCGGCAGTTGGTGGAGCACCGCAGGGAGGCCGACGAAGGAGGGCACGCGGGCCGGGGAACAGGAGCCTTCGGGGAGACCGGTCGATGGCGGAGGAGGTGGGCGTGCGACCGGTTGGTGGAGAGAGAGACAGAGAGAGAGAGTTAGTGAGGAGGTGGCGGCTGGAGAGAGGAAGTGAGAAGGGGAGTGGGGGTTAGGGTTTGATGATACTTTGATTTATATAAGGGAGTGAGCTCGTGGCGCGCTTCGCTACCGTAGCCACGGTTGGCTTCTTCAACCGTGGCTATAGTGGCCTCAATAGCCACTGTTGAAGAAGTGAATCATGGCTATTGTTAAATGTTTTAATAACCACGGTTCACTTCTTCAACCGTGGCTATATAGTACTATAGTCACGGTTGGCTTCTTTCCCTATTGTAGCCACGGTCTATTTTGTTTGTCGTGGCTACTGAGTTTTGAGAGGTGTGGCTATAGTGCATTATTGTTATACTGTATGGTCCTAGTAGGAATAGAAAATTTTCATCCAGTTTACCAGTTACTTGATCAACACTAGAATAATCACCTATGGTCTATGGGATAGTTTTCTTAGGACTAGTTGATGATTTAGTATTTTGCATGAAGTGGGTTTTGTATAAACTGTGGGCTAGTTTCATCTACTGTTACTGTTGATCAACATGCTATAATTAAGACACTTTTAAGAAGATGCTCCTTGAAACAATAATGCAAGTACAGTAGTAGTACTGTAGAAACGGCCCGCTGACTGCCGGGAAACGCTTTTTCAGTCTACGCGCTCCCTAGGCTCGCAGCGTCCCTACCAGCTGCTGGTGCGGGCAGTGGAGCCATTGAATCCAACCTGCCCCCGAAGCGAGAAGGAGAAGGAGAAGCAGGAGCATGGCCATTGGCCGCGCGCGCGTGAATGCCTCCAGCTCTAGCTGCTCACGCCTCTGATCCAGTCCCGGATCCCGACGCGATCCCTCGCGGTGAAAACGCATCACATCGATCAGGAAAGGAAATAAATAAAAAAAATAAAGCCGTTGTTTCCGCGCACGCCAAGGCATCCATCCCAGACGCGATGGATCGAGCTGTCCCCATCCCTCGCCGGCCGCAATTAAACCCAACTCCATCAATCGCCTTCTTCTCCGTTTCTCACTGTACCCCACCGCATAAAACCCCACGCCCCCGATCGATGCGATGGTCGCCGCCGCCGCCGAAGAGGAGGAGGCGTCACCATCACCGATGGCGCCGCCGCACGTGTCGAGGGAGCACCGGGAGCAGCACGGGCAGGACGCGCCGCCGGGGTTCGTCCCCCGGATGAGCGCCGAGGACGTGGCCGCCGTGGAGGCGGTGCTGGGCTACGAGTTCGCCGACAAGTCGCTGGTGGAGCAGGCGCTGACGCACGGGTCCTTCTACTACCCGTACCGCCCCGGCGAGACCTACGAGCGCCTCGAGTACCTCGGCGACGGCGTGCTCACCTGCCTCATGTCGCGCGAGGTCTTCCGCACCTACCGGACCCTGCCGCCCGGCCCGCTCACCAGGCTCCGCGCCGCCAACGTCGACAAGGAGAAGCTCGCGCGCGTCGCCGTCGTGCGAGGACTCCACCGATTCCTGCGGCACAAGGCGCCGTTCCTCGAAGGCCAGGTATCATCCACATCCCCTTTGGTGATTTGGTCGGTCGTCTGGGCTTGAGTAAAACTGCTGCCGTTTTATTAAATGAATGACAAAATTAACATCACGACTGGACTAGTAGCTTCCTCTAGATTCGGTTCGGATTCTCCTAGGTAGATTCGGTTCGGTTCGGTACGCGCGATTCATCAGATGGCATGGGCTACCTTTTAACACGGGGGCCCTCGGTATGATTCATTACCTTTTACCTGAAAAGGGGGAATCTTTTTTTTTCCGGAAAACCCACTTTTTATTGCTCTTGCCCATCGTATCATCTGGATCTGAGGCTCGCAATATTTAAGCCACATCCACATGTATGACCTGAAATGTGTTACCTCTTTTCTTTTTTTCTCGGTATGAATTAAAGCAGAGCAGATGACAGCGAGATAATTAAATTGCCAAATGTGCAGCAGTCAAAGCAAATCGCAGGACTCCAGGTCCGTTTGGATTGCATGGTTTTGACTTGCAATAATTTCTGCTCTAAAAAATGGTTTTTAGTCATTTATGAAGTGCAATAATTGTTTGTGACTTGACACTATGTTTTTTGGAACTAATAATTAGGATTTGATTTAGCAAAGGTACCTTTTCTTTGACCAGATTCCTGCTTGATAGATGAGAACACTCATCATGTCATGTATTAGAGCTTGTGCTACGCTCTTAAACCTAAAATGCAAACAATTATTAGGCACTTGACTATGCTTCTTTTAAACATGTTTTAACTTGTATAATTCCTTTTTGCGTGTCGTACAAATTTTGTGAGACATAAGCTACTTACATTGAAAAAGGTAGAGTAGCTATACTATGTTTGTCATACTAGCACGCAACATGTTATGATTTCGACACCAAAGTCAACCAGTCCCCTCGCCATGCATATAGAACTTAGTATTAATTTACCAAGGCAGTCAGATTTAACACTTATCACTCCATTCAAATATCTTTTCATTCATGTTTTTAACATGAATTTCTGATTGTTATTGTACTCTTACTCAGTATGCATAAGTACACTAATCTTGACACATTACTTACCTGATGATATCCTTTGTGTTCTGTCATTTACAGATTGATGTTTTTATAAAGGAAATGTGCATGTATCCAGTTCACTCAAATGGACTATTGGATCCTCCAAAAGTGCTGTCTGACATTGTAGAATCTCTGATCGGTGCTATATACTTTGACTCCGACTTCAATCAAGAGGAAGTGTGGCGGGTATATATTTCGTTTTGATAACTGAGAACATTTCAAATTGCAGTTTATATTCTGTTATCTGTACTTGGATTATATTATTTCCTTTTTCATATTAGGTTTTCCGAAATTTGGCGGATCCACTTATCAGTCTTGAGACATTAGGCAAGCATCCTGTGAGCGAGCTTTTTGAATTATGCCAAAAAACACATCGAGGTGTAAAAATCTTGAAAGATGGATGGGATAAGAATCTGAAGGTTGAAGTGTTGATCGATGGTGAGCTTGCTGGAAGTGCGATTTATGCTCAAAAGAAGGAGATAGCTCAAAATCGTGCTGCCAAGGCTGCTTTAGATAAATTGAAGCAGACAGTGGGACAATGCCAGACTGAATCAGTATCAGCAGAAGTTCATGAGCCGTTGGAAAAATTAGAAAACATTGTAGTATCAGAGAAATACTCATACTAACATAGACTGCAACAAATGATTTGTTTGTTGCAGGTGCTCCTATGCTTCACCGTTTTGAGAGTAGCATAATTTAAAGCGAAAGCCAACCTTTTGTTCTTGGCTCCACTTAAATGCTTCACGAATTTGTGGAACTCCAACTGAAACGGTGAAGCATAGAAACACTTGCCTCGTTCATTTCTATGTTGTTGTGTCATTTCAAAATGCTACATTATTATCACCATCCTCATCATCATCATATATAAGCGATTTATATTATAAATAGTGTTGTATTGTTCCATTCTACAACTTAGATGGGCTCTTCTTTAAGGTACATCGACATGAGAAGACACTACGGAGAGCACATGATTGTCGTGTGCCATGTCGGACACACGGCAAACAACTCTTGTGTCGTGTGCCAGCTAGAATGCACACAGTAAAACCCTACACATGGCATTGGATCTATTTGTCGTGTATCCGTGAGCTCGCACTCGACAAACATAATCTTTGTTGTGTGCCCGTGACATAGCACACGACAAACACAATCTTTGCCGTGTGCCCGTGAGCTAGCACACGACAAAGGGCAATGACGCGGGCGTGGTTGACGTCCCTTAGGGGTCCGCGGGGGATGTGCGCAACACGTGGGCGACGGCTTTGCCAAGCACACTAAAGTATTATTTGTATCTTGTAATTCCTATAGAAAAAATATTGGTTGATACATGTAATTGTATAATATGTTATGTGATTTTGTAAAGCATGCACTCAAGTATTATTTGGATCTTGTATATCCTATGGAAATAATTGTTTCACAGCAGTAATTAAGCCAACATTATTCTACTCTTATAACTTCTTGAGAATAAACAGATATGAGACATGATACAAAGTACATTACACGTTTCAAGGTACAAATAAGTCCTAGTTAGTTTTTTTTCCTATCATTTTCTCAGTTATCTTGTATTTCCTAAATTGTGTATGCACGCTATATTATGCCAACTCTTGTTTACAACGCATAATACATTTTCTTCATGCCTTTAGCAATTGTGAGTGTTTTGATACATATTGTACTTTATGAGTCCTTTTAGTTATCTACATTGGTACATAATAACTGCAATGTCAGGCACAATTGCAAACAAAAGTATATATAATTGTGATTAATTGAAATAGCAATTTCATCAAAATCATTATGCAATTTATGTAGCTATGCAAGAATTATGTAGCTATGCAAAGAAGAAAGTTATGTTTATCATTGTCGGTGTACTAGGAATGGGGATTCCCATAACCGTCCCAAGGCACTCGTGTCACGACGGCCCACTCTTGGCAATGTCAAAAAACCTTAGCTGCCATGACGCGCGGCGACTGGGTGCCGATCTCCGACCTCGTCCGGGATTGTGACTCCAATTCCCGTGAAGATCAATCTACGTCTGCGGGGGACTAGTCCCTACGTAGGACGATCTCATTTCCGACTAGGAACAAGCTTCCTGTGCACCGTGGCTACAAATAGTCGATGGATTGGTTTTCGGCTGCTGGCGTTTTGCTACTGCAACTCAATCTACAACTACTAGGGCGTGTTTCAACGAGTGGTGGGGATGATTAAGGGGCTCCTGCTGAAGGTGCTGCCCACCCGAAGCCAATCCGTTGAAGCAACAATCTAGGGTTGTGGTTGACGATCCGATGTCGCAACGCAAGCGACCCGACGAAAGATGGATCCGAAGGGTAAATCGATCATGGAAGGGGCACGGTGGCCTAGGGGAGAGGCGAGGAGGGCATGGGGAGAAGCTGTTGGCGGCATCTATGCGGGCACTCGCCGGGGGACCGGCGGCGAACGATAAGGGGGAGAACAACAAGGGAGTTGGAGAGAATCGTCAACATCCGAAGGGTTCTATAGTTCCATATAACGCAGAGCCAGCAATGGAGGACGAGGGTGATGATCCGGAGGAGGAGGACATAATCGATATTGATGTTACGGATATACGGAAGGCTATCGAGAGTCTCAAGAATCGGTGGTTGGTCATTGGGTTGCTGGTTACTGAAGCTCCGATATAACCCAAGGTTTCGTTCAACCGGATGAGTGCTGCGTGGGGCCTACAATCTCCAGCGCCGGTGTGAGACCCGGGGGACGGCAGGTTCCTGATTGAATTAGACAGCGAGAGGTCTTTCAACTATGTGATCAATGGAGGCCGATGGAAGCACAATGGGGAGGCATTCATTATGGTGCCGTATGATGGAGTCTCACAGGCATCCGAAGTGATGATCAACTCTATAGCCCCGTGGGTCCGAATCTTTGATCTACCAGAATTCATGATGACCGAGGCGTATGGCCAATCACTAGGGGCAAAGCTGGGGAGAGTAATAGAATTTGGTGGAGTGGTTCGGAAATTCCTGCGGGTAAGAGTAGATTACTCTCTACGTAAACCGCTTAGGGCGTGCTTCAAAATCGGGATTGAGGGGAGAATTGTGTCGGTTCCTATCAAATATGAAAATGTGCCAAACTTTTGTTTCATCTCGTGGGAGAATAGGCCATGCTGAAAATAATCGTGAGGAGGAACGCGGCGACGAAGGGAAGAAGTTCATTAAAGAGGCTGAGGGCCTCGCCACTAAAGCGATGCTATACTAATCAATACTCCATTTCCGCAGATAGACCGACGGCGGCCCGAAACTTAAAGTTTACGAGAGGCAAAGAAAGACCGAGTGCATTCGGACGCAAGCTTGTCTAAACCGCCATCACGAAGAGGGCGTCAAATGTCGATAAAGGGACATGAAACAAAACCAAGTCTCAAGATGGCACGAGTGGAACTCCGAAGGAAGGTGAACCTGCATGTACGGCCGAGAGAGGGATGTGATGATATTGAGACAGGAATACAAGAAATGAAGATGGATGATGATGCAAAGGGAGAGGCCGGTGAAGGCTCGACCTGGAGGACACGAGGGATGAGCGAGTGTCGTACAGCGGTGATTATCATCTATCGGGATCGTCTCAAAGTGTAGCGGCAAGCGGAGATGACAAAAGAAAGTCCAATATAGACAAATTCCATGCCCGCAAATTTGGTGTAAAGCCTGCGGGGGAACTCTCAAAATAGCAGATTCGAGCACGGACATTGAGAAGTCAAAGAAGTCAAAAACAGTCATAGCCCCAAGTATTCGGGAGGTGGTACAGAACCTGCTAAACAAAAATCAACAGCTCTCCATGACGCTTGCTACTACCAAGACCGAACAACTTGCATCACAGGTGGAGGACATGGACGTGTCGGTTGCCAAGAAGCGAAAGGCCGAGACACCGACCTGTACTCCTACAAACCCGACGGGTACCCTCGGGGGTCCCATCGGGAGCAATGAGTATAATCAGCTAGAACTGTAGGGGTTTGGGGTGTCCCTAGACAGTTCAAGAGCTTGTGCGCCTAGTGCGCGAACACGACCCCAAGGTGGTTTTTATTTCGGAGACCGGACAACAAAAGAACAAAGTTGAGGGACTACGGTAGAGACCGGGCTTGAGAAATTGTTATGTAGTAGACGGTGAAGGAAAGGGAGGTGGTCTGGCCTTGTATTGGGATGAGAGTGTGCAAGTTGAAATTTTATCGTACAACAACACCATCTTGATACCCTAATCAAAGGTTTTGATGAGATGCAAAGTTGGAGGGGTACTTTCGTACATGGAGAACCAAGAACACAAGATCGACACCTTATGTGGGATCTCTTGAGGCGTATTAAAAACAGGTCAAAAGCACCATGGATGATGATAGGGGATTTCAATGAGACAATGTGGCCTTTTGAGCAATTCTCAGCACGACGACGGCCAAACCGGCAAATGCTAGACTTTCGGGAAGTACTTGTCAAATTGTGATGTCCATGACTTGGGCTTTACGAGACTCCCCTGGACATATGATAATAAGCAAGAGGGAGACCGTAATGTGAAAGTGAGGCTGAACCGAGTGGTGGCAAGCCCTACTTGGTCCGACCGTTTCACTAATTCACATGTCAAGCACCTAATCACCTCTCGATCAGACCACTGTCCCATTCTGCTTATGGTGGAGGCAATGGAACAGGGAGAAGGAAAACAGTGACCCAGGCGGTACGAAATTATGTGGGAGAGGGAGGAATCGCTACCGGGTGAAATTCAGAAGGCATGGGAAGATGGAGACCATATCTCGACGCTGGCTGATGTATCCTGCAGATTACGAGGGGTTATGAATGCACTACAGCGATGGAGTCGAGAGAAGTTTGGCTCGGTTAATAAAGAGCTAGGAGAACATCCGGAACAGACTGGAGGAATTGAATCTTTTGGATCCAGGGAGAAAGGAAGGGGAAATAAAGCATCTAACAAAGCGTATGGATGAATTACTGTATCGTGAAGAGATGATGTGGCTACAAAGATCGAGAATATTTTTTTAACTGGCTGAGAGAAGGAGATCGCAACACAAAATTTTTTCACAGGAAAGCGGCGTGGCGATCAAAAAAGAATAAGATTAGGAGGCTCAAGAAGGAAGATGGGCAAGTCACCGAGGATATCAAGGAGATGGAAAATATGGCAACATGTTTCTTCAAAAAACCTATACCAACGGGATGAAGCAGTGGTTCCAGATGAACTACTAAACCTGATACAGCCAAAAATTACACTCGAGTACAACGAAGCCCTATGCAAGGACTTCTCTGATGACGAAATTGCTACTGCTCTTTTTTCAGATTGGCCCGCTCAAAGCTCTAGGACCGGACGGCTTCCCAGCCTGGTTCTTTCAAAAAACTGGGAGGTAATTCAAAAGGATATATATACTGCAGTCCGCAAGTTCTTTGACACAGGATCAATGCCGGATGGCGTCAACGATACATCCATTGTACTAATCCCCAAGTCAAATAATCCTGAAGTTCTGAAAGATTTCAGGCCCATCAGCTTATGTAACGTGATATATAAGGTGGTGTCGAAGTGCTTGGTGAACCGCCTGAGACCGATCCTGCATGACATTATTTCACCTTCGCAAAGTGTGTTTATACCGGGCAGATTAATTACGGATAACGCCTTGATAGCCTTTGAATGCATGCGTGCATGCCATCCAGAGAGGAAATGCGGAGTGCAAGCAGTTCTGTGCCTATAAACTGGATCTATCAAAAGCATACGAGTGTGTGGATTGGGGTTTCCTTGAAGGTGCTCTAGAGCGACTCGGCTTTCATCGGACATGGATACAGTGGATTATGGAATATGTCACCACTGTCCAATACTCGGTTCGCTTTAATGGTTCTATAATGGAGGCCTTCAAACCATCTCGCGGGCTACGCCAAGGTGATCCACTATCCCCGTATCTATTTTTGTTTGTTGCTGATGGTCTGTCTACAATTCTACAGCACGAAGTAAGGGAAGGTGGTTTGCGCGAGCTACACATAAGTTGAAGAGCGCCATGAATTAGCAACTTGCTGTTCGCGGATGACACCCTGTTATTTGTCAAAGCAAATGTCAGGCAAGCAGAATTAATCAAGAGGGCTTTAAACAAGTATGCACAGTGCACAGGCCAGCTCATTAACCCGGACAAGTGCTCCATTATGTTCGGAGCCAATTGCTCGAGAGGAAGATCAGGAGCAAGTATCACGGGCTCTGGAGGTTCAAAAGGTGTCTCTGGAAAAGAAGTAGATCGGTTTACCAACACCAGAAGGGCAAATGAAGAAGGACAAGTTCAAGTCAACAAAGGAAAGGCTGGCAAAGCGATTTGATAGCTGGACGGAGAAATTCATATCGACCGGCGAAAAGGAAATCTTAATCAAATCGGTGGCCCAAGCCATACCGACCTATGTTATCGGGATGTTTAAATTACCAGATACCCTCTGCGACGAGATAGAGCATATAATTAGATACTTTTGGTGGGTGGGGGGGGGTGGGGGGGTGAAGAGGGACACCGGAAGGTGCACTGGCTTGCTTGGGAAAAGATCATACAACCCAAATGTTACGGAGGTATGGGCTTTAGAGACATGAGATTGTTCAACCAAGCGCTGTTAGCACCTCAAGCATGGAGGCTGATCGAATACCCGGAGAGTCCGTGTGCTCGATTGCTCAAAGCCAAGTATAACCCTAGTGACGAGCTAGTAGACACAGTCTTCAAAGCAGAGGCATCCCCCACATGGAGGGCAATTGAACATGGGCTTCAGTTACTCAAAAAAGGGCTCATATGGCGAGTTAGTTCCGGACATAAAATTCAGATTTGGAGAGACAACTAGATCCCACGTGCTCCGTCTCTCCGTATCAGCCGGAAGAAAGGACGTTGTAGGCTCCGATGGGTGCACCAACTGATGAAACCAAACCGGCATGACTGGGACATTCACGTGCTAGGGAGTGCATGGAAGAACATGATGTGGAAGAGGTCCTCAAGTTGCGACTATCAGATCAGACTGACGATGACTGGCTGGCCTGGCATTATGAAAAGACGGGAATTTTCACCGTTCGAAGCGCATACAAACTCGCCCTGCAATTCAAGTCCATGGAGGAAGAACGAAACCAAGCGGGTAGTAGCACAACAACAGATGGCAGCAGATCGTTATGGAGATACATTTGGCAGTCTCCTGTCCCTCAAAAGGTGCGAGTCTTTGGCTGGAGTCTTGCTTCCAATGGCTTAGCAACGCAGAAGAAGAGACATAGCCGCAAGATAACAAAGCACGCCACTTGTCAAATATGTGGATTAACTGACGAAGACGCCCACCATGCGGTTGTAATGTGCACCAAGGCAAGGGCCCTTAGAGCGGAGCTAAGGCAAAACTGGGAGCTGCCGGAAGAAGGGCGTTTCCTGTTTACGGGGCCTGACTGGCTGCTAATCCTATTGAGCACGGTTGATGAAGAGACTGTTGCACGCGTACTGCTGACCCTTTGGCGAGCCTGGCACCTACGAAATGATGCAATCCATGCAAAAGGGACTGCCTCGGTCCTAGGATCAGTGCGTTTTCTGTTAAGCTACTGGGAATCCCTCTCTATCGCAAGACAAGGACCACAGTCAGCTTTTGCTCAGATTAAAGGGAAATCGAAAGTAGGAGAGATGGTGACAAGAGTGAGGAAGGATCATGGAGTCCAAGAGACGAGGTGGACTGCACCGTCTGATGGTTGGGTAAAGCTTAATGTAGACGCAGCTTTTCAAGCTTCAGGAGAAGCAAGCGCGGGCATCATAATCCGAGATAGCCTGGGGCACGCAATCCTCTCTGCGTGGCAACCAATTAGAAAGTGCAACTCAGCTCTTGAGGCGGAGGCGGAAGCATGTTGCATCGAAATCAAGATGGCAGTGGAGTGGGTACGTCAACCAACGATCGTTGAGTCAGACTGCTGGGAGCTTGTCAACTATGTTCAAAGCAAAAAGACGACTAGGGGCGCGTGGTTGGACCTGATAATGGACATAAGAGCTGCCTGTCGTATGTTACCAGAATCCAGCTTTAGCAAAGTAAAAAGAGCAAGCAATAGTGTAGCGCATGCTTTATCGAAGGTAGCACAGATTAGCAAGAATAGTGATGTCTGGAGGCTGCGCCCTCCACCATGTGTTTGGGAGCTGGTTCAACTAGAAACCAGTTGTGGCGAGTGTAAGGCCACAAATTGGGAGCAGGAGTTATGTAAGAACTGTCATTTTGAATAAATAAAACTCCTTTCCCTCGCAAAAAAATAATAACTACAATGTCAGGCACAATTGCAAAAAGTATATATAATTGCGATTAATTGAAATAGCAATTTCATCAAAATCATTACGCAATTTATGTAGCTATGCAAAGAATTATGTAGCTAGGCAAAGAAGAAAGTTATGTTTATCATTGTCGGTGTACTAGGAATGGGGATTCCCGTAACCATCTCAGGGCACCTGTGTCACGACGGCCCACTCTAGGGAGTGTCGTTCCTACGTAGCTCAGTGCGGCGCAGCACTGCACAAGGCGTACGAGAGAAGCCACACCCCAGCCAAAGGGGTGCGGTGCGTAACCCTAATGGGGTACGTGGCACACGTTAGGGCACGGACCCGGCGCGAGCGGGTGGGAGAGGCCTTAACTCCCCACATCGATCATCGCGCGGGGCATATGGCACCCGTAGTGCGCCTCGCCCCAGCAGGCCCCGAGCAGGAGCGCCTGTGGAAAGAAACAGGCAACACCATTACACTCTCCCCCGACGGAACGAAGGAATGACCGGGGCCCGATACGATAGGTCCCATAGTGCCCACTCTGATTGGGCAAGTGTGCGGTGCCCCGTCTTGGGCACCATGGACTTTAATACAACGATCTTTTGTCAGATTCGGGCAAAGAAAAGACATTAGGATTTCGGCACTGTGGTGTGCCTCCTTGAGACTATAAAAAGGGAGCCCTAGCTATGTGGAAGTAGACTCTCATCTAGCAAACCCTAGAATATCATTGTAAAACTTCCAAGCACAATAACACACCGGACAAGGAGGGTGTAGGGTATTACACCTCACGGTGACCCATACCTAGGTAAATCCTTGTGTCTTCGTGTGCTTTCTGTGGGATTAGTCTTGATTCGTTCGCTCCCGATCCTTTCACCGAGGGTGATCCAACTGAACCCCATTTGTTGGTGTATCCACACATCGATAGTCATGTTTTGATCACAGGAGAAACAAATGTGTTGTCCGTATCATATTCTTTCTATAGTGATTTTAGTTTTTTTTTACATCAGGTAGCTGGAGCAGTCAAAAGATGGTGTCTAGATGGATTTGTGGGTGCAAGAACAAGAGGAAACGGAAGGCACATGAAGGAACTAGAGCATACAGAAGAGAGGTGCATGGTGGAGAGGTATCAACATCAAGCATAATAAAGGTGATGTGGAGGAGAGAGAAGGGAGGTGCACGATGGAGGACATATAAGGGAGGTGCACGATGGCGAGGGATCAAACATGAAGGCCCTATGGAGAAGGATCAAAGGGTTCAGATCACATACTTTGAACCTGCTGACTGATTTCTCATCTTCGTTTCTTCGTGCCGCCTCTTTCAATATGGCTTCCCTCCCTCCCTCTTTGTTATTCACCCTGGCTTCTTGTTACGATATATCTATTTGATAGACAAATCGATATACGTTTCTTTCTTGCACAAGGGTTCTAACGTTCAAGAATTTCACAAAAACATACTAAATGACAATGGCCCAAATGAAATATGGACAAAAACAGCTCACAACTAACAAAACAGATCGGAAATGTAATTGGGCTTGCTAGTGCGTGCCATAACGGGTCTGTTGTTTTGTGTTCTCGCACCCGTTTTTGTTTCAAACTCTTAACGGATCCGTTTGGCGCGCACATTTGTGCCTTAAATCCTTAGCAGATTTGTTTGTACAAACAGCAGAGAGCGTCCGATTTGGATATGACGGTTGTGGCCGTCGACTGAAAACAAGCAACGCCCAACCTTTTTCCCTCACCTGTGTTGTGCATATTGTGCTGTTTAGCAGGTGATCAATATAGTATATATTATATGTCGGCATGGTTCTAATTAGTACTAATTGTTCGATATACATATATCATTGTAAAGTTTCAGTGAATAATTACTCACAAACCATCCGCTCTATAAAACTTGCCATCCCATCAGCCCAACAGATCATATATTCACATCGTTAAAAGGTACAAAGTATCGCAACCAATCCTCTCCTAGCACATCCAACGAAGTTTGCCACAAAATATGAGCATTAGCCGCCACCTGACGCTCCTGATTGGTGTCGCCCTTATGGTGCTTTTCTTTGGTACGTATATCCTCGGCTTTAATGTTCTCTTAACCGTGGTTGAGTTGGCCTAACCTTATTTTCGTATTCTTTCTCGACATACACGTACAGATCCAACGGCGAAGGTGACAGCCCACAATCACTCGTTCGTAGGCTCCAAATGCGTGGCGTATACATTTGAGGTCAGCTGTACCGCCGAGTCGTGCAGGGCAAATTGTACAGAGAGTGTTGGATCTGGTGTTTTCTACAAGTGTGTTCCCAATCATCGATGCATGTGCACTAACTGCACAAATTTTGTAGTAGAACGCTGATTGTTTACTTGCTGCTTGTCTTATTCATGACGGTGTACTTGTTACTACATGAAGAATCATCAATAGATATATACAGAACTTTTTTTTTTGCGATTACACAGTATACAGGACTATGTGGTTACTCAACTTATTGAAGAATTTACACTGGAGTACATATAACAAGAACAACTTTAGAATCTCTATTCATATCTTTTCCAGAAAATTGAGAACGCGGAATCAATACTTAGGTCACTAAGAAATTTGCAGGAATGACTAAACAATAATTTAGACTTTTAGAGTATTTGAGAATGATGATGAAAATAAATGTATATTTTTTAGTAAATGTTTCCTCCGACTTATATAACCTTCTATGCCGCAAAACATTGGTCCCGTCACGATTCTGTGGTGCTCCGTTTGTCTTAAAATAAGTAATTTTTACAAGTCAAAATCAATCGATTATAATTTGACTATAAGCATACAACAAAATGTTAGTCACACTATCAAAGTTTGTTAGTAACATTAGATAGATTAGTAATTAATTATATTTTATATCATATTTATTTATAGAGGTAAATATTTTTCTCTAAATAATTGGTTGAACACAGATAGACTAAGGCCATGCTCATTTTCTGTCCTCTAAAATTTAGCACTATCACATCAAAGAGAATCTTACTATTTATAAAACTTCGATCAATTTAATAACAAAACCCTTTTGACAGATTGGTGCTAATTTTTGAGATGAACCTAATGAGCTTAATTAATCTATGTTTTGCTAAAGTAATGCTACAGTAACCTTTTTCTAATCACGACTTAATTAACCTCATTAGATTCGTCTTGTAAATTAGTCTAGGGGCCTATAATTTATTCATAATTAAACTTTATTTAGTACTTCTAAATAGTAAGACTCTTTTTGATATGACAACTATAAAATTTAGACCCAGGAAATGAACACACCCTAATTATACTAGTATGAATTATAGGGCTAGTAGCAAGAATGCTTCCATTTGGCCAGTCCTGGCCTTCTTCCAAATGTTATTCAAGTTACCATTACTCCAGTGACATGGACTTACCTTCCAAAAATCCATGGAGGTGGATACTCATGACCAAGGTTCACAAAACCGGGAGAAAATCGGATTTCACGCTCCAAAACCGCTTTGAATAACTAGAAAAACCGATTTTGCTACAGTACCTACACCTGGATGTCCACTACAACCAGACCGAAACGATTTTCTCGGTTTTCACAAAAACTAGGCCGGTTTTCCAACGGTTTTGCTAGACATGCCGATGACATTTGTGTCCTTTCAAGTGACTCAGACTGCCATTACTCCATCTAGGTAAATTCACCTGATTCTGACCTAAGGATGTCTCTAACGGATCACCCATATGGTGACTCAAACCCAAAAATGGATCTTAAAGGGTGAAAAAAGAACTCCAAGGGAGTACCCAATGACCATACCCATTATTGAGATGGCACGACCTGCGACCAACAAATGGGTGGCGTCCCCTACGACCCTACGCTTCACCTCTCGATCCGTACGACCGAGGTCCATCACCGCCGCATCCCCTCCCACGCGCGCACGCGGCGCAGCCAATAGGGCGGCCACCATAGCTCCCGCGGCTTCCAGCTCGAGCTCGAGGGCCGCCACATCCCCCTCCCAAATGTGCGCACCCAGCGGTACGGCCATCTAAGCTTCGGCCGCTCGAGGGTTGCCGCATCTCCCTAGCATGCACGCGCATCCGGTGGTTGGGTGCAGCCGCTGGAGGTCACCACCGCCCCACCTCCTCTCCTCATCTGACGAGCCGACGACGAATGGGTAGGTCACCACTATTGGAGATTGAAGATTTTTGATAGGCTATCCTTCTTATTGTATACACCTATTTGGTGTTTTGGGTACCGCATTCCGTTGGAGACAGCGAAGTCCCTATGGCTTCACCGTGGTGAATACTGATTTGCTGACCCGCATAGACAACAGTTCGAGCTTGAGCTGTAGTTTCAAACGATAAGCTGATTACTTCCACAAGCAACTGTATCTATCCATTCCTCTATTTTATAACGTCATGGCTATACATGACCATATGTAAGCTACTCAATTTCAAATAGACAATGATAAAGATGACAAATAAAATTTATATTGTAAGAGTACCACGTGTAAAGAAAAATAAAAGGAATAAAAATGAGAAGGAGCTGGCTAATACATTATCACAGCTGTATAACCAAAACAATAGACTTCAGCCTATTGCGGAAAATAATATTAGCAGTCACGTAATAAGTGGTGTAAGCACTACCCTACATGGTAAACATGTGCAAATTCCCCAAGAAAATACAGGTAAACATATGTACCGAGGAATTACAGGTTATTGTAGAACTGCACTGCTGAGCAGACGACGATGCAGTTTTTTAAGTATTGCCTATTTGTGATGTCCAGAGGACAACGGAATAGTATTGAGATATAAACTGTAACCAAAATTGTTTTCCTTCTGATCCAGAAGAATCACTCGGTGCCCTTAGTGGCTTTGTATGAATTCACTAATTGCATCTGTACATCCTGCGAGACAGTATTGTGCTCTAGATACTCCATTGTAAACTCACCTTTACCCTGCAGAACACGGAGAGAAAAAGTTAAATAAACAATAAGCACTAAGATGGTTTAATAAGCACATAAGTAAAATAAATTATAAGCACTAACATGGATGTACTACATAACAAGCACTATCTTAGAAACAATCTCATTCTTTTCACAATATTTTTGGAGTAACAGCTGATTAGACATTACTTTTATTGATTTTGATGAGTTTACAATATCAAAACATTTTTGTCATCACATGTTCCAAGTATAAAAACATCAGGTAGATGCAGAACATAAACTAATCACCTGTGTCACTGATCGAATCGCTGTTGCGTATCCAAACATGTTGTTTAGAGGAACCTGAAGGAGAGTAGGATATGGTAAGTTACTGATAAACAGAAGCAGTCTACATAGTACCTGCCCAACAGGCCAACACTATGGATTACAAAAGAAATCTATTCCTAGTGAAATAGCCAACCCACCTGGGCAGCGACTTGTACTGATTAAGATTAAAGTTATCTAAAAAAAAGATTAAGATTAAAGTGATATGAATTCTTATGTAAAAGCTATGATACATACAATGCAGACTAGAATCTTGGACCCGTTATAGGCCACCATTTTGCTACCATTGCAAATGCTGATACTATCGAGCTAAGTGGTTGGTATAAGTACGGTATTGCATTGCTGCTTTATATTTTTCAGGTACACCAGACAACTGTACAAACACAAGCAAAAGCCAGCTCACTAAATAGACTAGTCTAAAAGAACACTCTTCACCACTAAGAACCATTAGGATTTTATGGAACTGTAAAAAGGTGGTGCAATACAGTTAATCTCCCTTTCTCAACTAAAAAACAATTCTAATGTTGTGACAGGAAACACATGTCTGAACCCAAAATAAATTAATAATATGTCATAACGATGAGTCGACGATATGTTAGAATTTTGTGATACATAAGGATCAATAAAGATTTAAGGGTACAACATATTAACTGTCCAAGAAAATTAGCCATCACAACTGCATGAAAGTGGGTATTTCATTCTTTTGATTTGTGATAATATGAAACACAAGAAAATAAGCACTAAATTTCCATAGGAAAAACATATAATGATGTAGATCTGGAAGAAATTAGGCATTTTACATACATGGCAAACTATAACTGTGTCGTCACCTTCCTGCTCATTTCCAACGATGATCCCTTTTCTCCTGTTTTTACATGAATTGAATGAGAACTGTCAGAGCATAATAGAAAGATGATTTTATGGAAGCAAAGTTGTAGCATTTGAGATTAAAGGCTTTGTTGTTGATGATGTTGAAAGTTGTAGCATTTGAGATTAAAGGCTTTGTTGTTGATGATGTTGAAAGTTGTAGCATTTGAGATTAAAGGCTTTATTGTTGATGATGATGTTGAAAGTTGTAGTATTTGACATAATCACATTCAATCTTTGTTACAGAGAATGACATTGACAAGTGGGATTCTAGCATAGTGTGATTTGTCCAGCGGTAAGGAAAACAATTAAGCACAAAATCAAGTACTCCCTCCGTTTTTGTTTTGATGACGTTCGGACAGCACACTTCATTTCTTTCTCAGTTCAATTTTTCTGTCCGAACGTCAACATTTCAGGAACGGATGAGTAATCATGTAGTGACCATATTTCAGTAGAAACATAAACCGCGATCATGCACTCACTTGTTCATGTCACCAGTAACCGTGCCCTGGAACTCGGTAGGAAATTTTAGTTCCACCTTCATCACAGGTTCTAATATTACAGGTTTAGCAGCAACGTAACACTGGAAAAGGAAAAAAAAACAATGTTGTAAAACCCTTGATATCCATGCCATAATATTGTTAAGAGTTCACTAGAGATGTGCAATCATCCAAAATATGTGAACCGGCTCACCTGTCTAAAAGCATAGATAGAAGCTAACTTAAAAGCAAGTTCGCTGGAATCCACTTGATGTGAAGCTCCATCAGTAAGTACAATTCTAATATTTTCAACGGGATGTCCTATCAATGAACCCCTAGAGTAAATAACATAGAAACAAAAGTTATTACCCTGCAAAAATTAAATAAATAGAAAATAACTAAAAGGTAACAAAGATCTTGACTCACGAATTGCAAGCTTCCCTGAAACCCTTTTCTATCGCTGGTATGAAGTTTGAAGGAATTGCTTGTCCAATAATCATGTTCTCAAATTCGAATTTACTATCTGAGCCTGATGGAAGAGGTTCAATATACCTGCATATTATTTGCTTGTTAATTTGTGATGGCATACAGAAAGTTCCCAGGAAGACAAGATATAAGCACAGATACTCTAGCGATTTGAGCATATAATATTTGCACATCAACCCTATAGGAAGGAGCAATCCTCAAATATCTATAATATAATTAAAATGAACAAGAGGACACAATTACTGACTACTCCCTTGGTGAACATATACTTATGTTTTGGACAACAAAAAGTCCAGAAAACATAATTTGACTAGTATTTTCTATAGGAATATACTGATCTGTCATTTTTGGGGTTCTGTTGGTTAGTTAATTTTGAGATAGCCAACAACATCAGAAAAATGACGTTAGACAAAAATGCATGTGGGACCAATATATTCTGATAAACAATGGGACAAAGTTTGAAAAGTTAGACCAGGAACACAAAAAATATCACATGACTGGATAGTGTAGAAAGAGAAGTATTTTGTCTTCCATTTTTTAAGGTGAATGGTGTTGAGTCATGGTCAAAGGACCCAAGTATCCAATCTGCCAGGTACAACAGTTAACCCAAGCATCAGCATGATGAAGCAGTTTCCTGGCTGGACAGAACATTGGATGATTAAAATTAACAGATAGATGGAGGTGCAGGGAGCAAGCAGGCAAATGAAAATGGGTCTAGTGAATTACGGGCCATAGCAGATAGAAAATTGAGTATATGCAAAACCAAGTCACCCTACTCGCCTGTAACTAAGCTAGACGACCAGATATCCTTGCTGAGTGTGTGCAAAATCTAGATACCCTGCTTGCCAGGGAGCCACACTGTCACATACCACCTTCTTGCAATTTTCTGTCTGGTTTGCAGCTTCCACCTTCTTACTTTTTTACTCTCTTATCTCTCCAGCCTTGGAACTAATTTTATTTTTCCAAGTGTCTTTTTAAAAGATAGGGGGTAACAAAGGTGAAAGAAAGGATGTTGTGAATCTCCCTAACAAGACAAGTACTACATAGAAGAATGCCAGGGGTTTGGATGGCAAAGTTGAAAGACGATTAGGGTATCAGAAAGCATAACTATTTTGAAGTCGGAACATGTTATATCACATGTTCCCCATATAATTACTAAGACAGCATTACTATTTTGACACAAAACTGAAGACAAAGCAAATAATGAAGGCATACTGTCGATGAATATTTGAGTAATATATTAACTCACCCACAAACTCGCCCGTATTGACCTTGACCGCCGGATTGCTTTTTGTGCAAGTAGTCAAATTCAGCACGTTGTGTGATTGTTTCCCTGAAGTTCACACGAGGTTTCCCAACCTTTGCATCCACCTACAAAAGGTGTTATTTTCCAACATTCATTACAGAAACAAGATGTATTTGGAGAAAGCTGTAGATATAGAAACAAGTGAACCTCAATACGATCAGCAAACGGTATTTTGTATGGACTCTTAAAATAGAACAAAGTTTGACACATCCATGTTGAAAAACCCATGACAAATCCAACACCAAGGTACTCCCTATTTGGGGCAAACAGAAACAATTCAGATCCCACTGCTACATGTTAGGTGGTTTTATTGTAGAGTTTATAGGATTTTATTCTTGGACTTGCAGCAACATTAATGGCTTGATGATATCAAACGTCACAAACTTCTTCCATTCAGAACAAATTTTCAAAGAATCCTTCTCTCTGATGAGGGATAGCCTAAGGCCTTTTTTAAAAAAAAGAAACTTATGGTTGAACAATGCAATCAGTTTGTCTCAAGAACTGATGAAAAAGAATGGATGGTCTACTAAGCCAATATGGATATAGGACGCAGGAGAGCCTAGCTATATAGTGCATAGCTCGGTTGCTCCATCAGTTAGCCAAATGGTTTCTGTGGCATCGCCTAGGCGTTGTGAAAGTGCTCAGTCACACAGGACGCCACAACGCCTAGGCGTCGCCTAATCAACGTCTAGGCGCTACGAACAGGGTTGGTCGCCACAGGACACCACAACGCCTCAAAAACCATGGTTAGACAAGTAATTTTTTGACTAGTATCTAAACAAGATGGAAAAGATCTTTCTGGGAAGCCAGCAGTAAAATAGCTTTGGCTGTTTCATTGAGTTACAATTCTGTGTTTCCCAGATTTAGTTAAGGTTGTGTCATGCATAAAGTAGCTTATTTGATTAATAGTATATATGCAACGGTCCATCAAGGAACCGATATCTTCAACCATTCTAACAAACTAGAATCAGACATCAAGATTCAGGCAAAGGTAACAAACACCCATCCATATATGAAAATTTCGTCCAAATAATGAAAATACCATTGTATGCCTTTGAAACGAAGGATTTCATACCTTATACTCTCTCTTGATGCGTTCAACATATATATCCAAATGCAGCTCACCCATCCCAGAAATAATTGTCTGCAGGAAAATTATTTGTTTTAGCAGCTTCACAAAATTAGAAATAGAGAGGATAGATAATATGACAAACCTGACCACTCTCAGGATCCAAACCCACACGGAAAGTAGGATCCTCCTTTTGGAATCGGTTCAATGCTTTTGAAAACTGGAAGTAAAACATACTTTATTATTAAGAGTATCTAGTAAATCAAAAGTCAAAAATATGCATAAAAAATGGAATCTTAGTGAGAAAAAAGATATACTTGTCCTCCAGAATCTTTAGATATAGGGGAAACGGCCAAGGACATCACAGGTTCAGGGACATTCATTGACGTCATAGTATATTTCACTGTCCCATCCGTAAATGTATCGCCTGTTGATTAAAGAAATAGAAAGTCAAATGCAGAACGGATACAAAGATAACTGAGAAAAATATTATCAATAAATCATTCATCAGTTTACCTGATGCACAATCAACACCAAAGACAGCAACAATTTGGCCAGCATGTGCTTCTTGAATATCCTAAATTGAATAAAGAAAATATAAATACTAACTCCTAAACTGGTATGCAAATAGAATTGATTGCATCTGATTGAAATTGGTACTAATTTTTGTAACTTACTTCCATTTCGTTGGAGTGCATCCTTACCAAGCGAGGAACCTTAAAAGTGTGACAGAAACAACAGAGATACAGATAAGTCAACACTGTCAAGTCCCATGCATAGGCAAACAAACGACAATTTTACTGATTGAGAATACAGGAAACTATCGTTTTTCCTGATATCAGTGTTTTTTATAACCATGATATCAAGCTAGACCTTTAAAGTAAAATGGGAAAGATTAAAACCAGGCATCTTCAAAATTGCAAGCTAACATTTACGGGATCTCCAATTTCAAACTTCAACTGATCTGATGATCTAATATTTTCAAGGTGGCGACAAATTGCTTCCTGCTATTTTCAAATATAAAATCTAGATGGGAAAATAACGCACCAATTAGCAATTTCAATGTTAAAAGAAAAGTACTATCATTACACCCAATTATTACTAAAAAACAATAAAGTATTTATGTACATAGATGGTTCCAGTTCACTCGTGCTACTGTGCAAGACTGTTACTGCATAATAGTGTATTTCTTTACTGTGGCATTCCAGAAAATAAAAAATAATAATTGTCTATATTGTGGAATTTTCTGAGCATCAGTCAAAAATATACTCCCTCAGTTCTTAAATTGTTGACGCCATTGACTTTTTTCATTATGTTTGACCGTTTATCTTATTCAAAAAAATTAAGAATTATTAAATATTTTTTTATGATTTGCTTTATCACTGAAGGAGGTTGCAACACAACTTAGAATTTTACATAAACAAATTGAATATGACAAATGGTCAAACGTAATAAAAAAGTTAACGGTGTCAACAATTTAAAAACAGAGGGAGTGATCTTTATGGTCCCCAAGAAACTGAAAAATAAATGTCTCCATCAGAGAACAATCAGCAGCAGTAGCTCAACTGCTTTATTCAAATTTGAAGTTGGAATTGAGTCTCACTTTGATTTTCTTCCCTGTATTAACATTGTGAATGAAGTCGCCCTTCCGTATCACACCATCGTAGATTCTAGAAACAAAAACAATTATAGGAACAAGTGATTAGTTTAGGAACAAAATACCATAGCCCAATTGCTTCCATTACAAATAATATATCAGCAGGACAACGAAATGGAGCAGCAGTAAGTGCAACAGAAAAATTCACCTTAAATATGTCAGCTGACCAAAACGGCCTTCCTCAAGCTTAAACGCTAATGCCACAAGAGGCTCAGCTGGAGTACCAGCTAATAATACCTAACATGGTGCAAAAAAGAGTGAACAAATACAATAAAAGTAACCATAGAACTAAACAGGTTTGCTGCTAAAAAAATAATGTAGGGCTACAGCTAACGTTCATCAATTCCTAAAAATGTGTTAGCCTTTCTTTACTTTACACAGTTTACCATCTCCGCTCACTTCCACTTGTACTATGAGTGCAAGATGGAAGCACTGAGAAATGAAAAAAAAAAAGGTAGTATTATACTACATCATAATATTTAATGCAGTTTTGAATCTCCTTGTACCTTCTCTTCTGATTTATTTTGGTCAAGGGCATAGTTTCCAACTTCCATTGGGCATGGTAGGTAGTCAAGCACACCATCAAGAAGCGGTTGAACACCCTACAAAACAAAACAAAAGGGTCAAAGAGTGGGATTAACACATCCTGAAGCTATCTCATGAAACATGTTACTTTTTATCCATAATGCAGCTGCTCGTACAGGTACAGCAGCTCTCATACTAAAACAGCAACAAGAATAGCAATAATTTAGGTAGCCATCCAGCCAGCCACAGAGAGATTTGGTTTCTGTAGGGTGCAGATGTAATTGTCTGGCTAAGCACTGTTCTCCTACACAGTAAAAGGTACCTAGAATCAACTATCTTTCGGTATTTAATCACTTTTAATCAGTTTCAACAGCAATTAAGTCAGGCTAATGCCATTTAGGCCAACATGAGGGTGAACACCTTGCATCTAGACACCATTTAATTCCATTTAGGAAAACATTAAAATACTTTGACCGGGCTAAACTAGCCATATTATCTAACTCAACTTGTAAGTCATAAAAATGGAGAATTGGTGTGAATTGTCACATTTCCTACAAGGTCGTACAATTCTCCTTATTATAAACACCACAATAAAGTTTCAATAATACAATAGTGCATGTGTCACATCTAATTTCTGAGGCATTAGAACAAAACATTAAAACATATATCTACTATGCAATTTTCACAAAATGCTGATCAGATATGGCATGAAAAACAAAATCTCCAAATCAATCTGCTTCAAACCAGATGAAAAATTATATTCATGTTGTACAAAAAAGTACATATCATTGTCTTAAACTAGTACATTAGCTATCAGCATAAGTAGAGTTAACTCCTACACCATGACTATTATCTGTTAAAACAAGAAACAACAAGTTTAGCATCAATATCAAAGGTTGCATGGATTGTTTCAGAACCACTGGCAATCAAGGGAATGGACATAAATTTGCTCCCACAAACCTTATTTTTGAATGCACTACCCATGTATACTGGTATGAACTTCCGTGCCACTGTTGCTCTTCGAATAGCAGCCTGGGCAAGGAAATATGGCATCAATAAGCATGAAATCATTTAGGAACAATTTGGAAATAACATGTCATCAATCTATCAGAATCCTGCAATTTTTCAAATATGATTTCAGAAAAAAGAAAGGCGATATAATGTAGACTTTAACCACTAAGTAATCTATCAATAAATTTACAAGATGTCATCCAACAAAAAAGGAAGTAAAAGAGTCCATATACTGATAAGAAGTGTGTGACGCGCTGACGCATGCTTTCGAACGCACTGGCCTCACTATTAATTTCTAATCGTAATCTGCAGCAGCTTTCTATCAACTCATGTTCTTGCTTTGCAGCTAGATCAGCTTCAGAATAGCAGCAATTTTGACTCATTTTTGAATGAATTTTCTGTTTATATCTATTCAATATGAAACATTCCAAGTAAATTATATACCTGAATTATGATGATGAAAACAACAAGAAATTATTAAGGAAACAGTAAATCATACAACAAATTCGAGTAAGGCAAAGTTGAACAAACCTTAAGCTGATTAGCTTCTATTGGCTCATCGTTGAGAAAAGCTTCAGCAAGCTGATCATCTACTTCTGAAACAACCTCAATGAGTTCACGTCGCTTATCCATGACTAGATCTTGCATATTTGATGGGATATCAGATGCGGTGACATTCTGGCTGCAAATTATTAGTAAGATGTGTCACCCAAGATTAAAAATACAAATAGTCATAGACATCAAATTCATCTAGAGAACAGGACTCACCCACTTGAACCCTCAAACTTGTAAGCCTTCAATTCTACAAGATCAACAAGGCCATCAAACTCCTCTTCTAGTCCTATGGGCACTTGTACAGCTGCATTATGGTGCCTGAGCTTCGAACGTGCCTTTACAGGGGTAAAAAAAGACATAATGAGCTAGAGAACCAATTCATATCCAAAAAATTATCATAGGAATATATGATGGAACACGACGACACTAGAACAAAGAGGAAGCTTAAGAAAGTGGCTTCCAGTAGATGCGAGGCCTATGGTAGGCCACGATTCGCTAGCTCCTAAGGGCTATATGACAGCTTGGTGCATGCAACTACACACGTGAAGAATAATATAATAGCAACATATTGAAATGTACCACCTTACAATAGATAGAGATTCAAAATGCGGTGATCCTTGGTTCAACATTTTACACAATGTGTGTATAGTCTGAAGATGAAAAGCGTAAGCAGGTTTTCATGTAGGTATCCTCAGAAAATCAGGAGGTTGAAGATTGAAAGGAAGGGGCAAAGCGGTCTTTTTTAGAATTTCAATGACCAAAGCGAATTAGCAGCCTGGACAATTGTGAATAGCAGGAAATACTGGCATTCAGTAGCACTGGAGCAATTCCCTCTAGAAATAAGGAATGTTGCTTGTGGTGACTGAATGATCTAACTGAATTCTGTAGGCTGAAATTAAGGTTCAAAGACACTCATATGCAGGATACATGGATATATAATTTTTTAATAATCATTCTTGTGCAGATAGTAAAAGCCAGACTAAACAAAAGGAGTTTCTGTAATCATGCTATGTTCTTTCACCATGACATTTGTCCACTCTGTCCTTTTCTAACGAACAAGATATACTTTTATGTTTAGCAGGGAAGTGATTTTTCAGCAGCATTGGAGCATAATCTGCACAGGTCAGCTTAATGTTTATACCTGGTTAAGAACCTTCCATGGATCTGCCCCCATACGGTCCAACTTGTTGATGAATGCAACCCTTGGAATTTCATATCTTCTCATTTGTCGATCAACTGTAATCGATTGACTTTGTACACCACCAACACTGCATAGCACAAGTATAGCACCATCAAGGACACGGAGTGCCCTTTCAACCTCAATGGTGAAATCCACGTGTCCTGGAGTATCAATAATATTAACCTGCATTTAATCTACAATGTGAGTTTTCAAAATCCAAAAAGGGTGTAATAATGTAAGTTTAGAAAAAAGAATCTATATGGCCCAACAGCATCTTCTTGCTCGATGCTAATAACGTAAAAACATAATGAGATGAAGGTCACTCATGATAGATTCATGCCAGAGCTTTTCTGAGCCGCCTCAACCATTTACAACAACCTAAAACCATAGATCCTAGTTTAGCATTCGCAAAAACAAAGCTGTTACTTTTTGGTACTCTTCAATCATTTGTGGTGGTCGATAGATACTGGAGCATGGCTGTGGAGATCATGTCAATATCTTGCAGCAGCTTGCCGTGAAGTATTTCTCCGTAACTTCCATAACATGTCACAGTTCTTTGTACTTCATAAGGCTAATGTGCCTGTGGCCTTAATAATCCACATGTCCCTAAGTTACAATCATATTTTCCTCCCTTTGTCCCTCTCTTTTACTTTTTTTATGAATCAAAATCACAATTTGTCGCAGTTTCACAAATTCCCTTTGTTCATTTTATACTGCCACTCATGTTGTGGTAAAAAGGGGGGGGGGGGGTCGGCCTAACTAAAACAACTAAAACATTGTAGGGGCTATTGCGTTTTTGCCCTGATTTTACCCCTTGTTTTCATCTTTGTGATTTTACCCCTCCAATGTCAAAACGAAGGCAAAATTTGTCCCTACTAGGGCTAAAATCACAATAAAAATATTGCGATTTACCCCTAATAGGGGTAAACTTTGTCTTTGTTTTGAAATTGCAGGGGTAAAATCACAAAGTTAAAAAATGGAGGGTAAAATCACAATTCAGGTTGGAATCAGGGGTATAAACACAATGATGGCAAGCTGACAAGTGAAGGAGCACAACATTGTGGAGAACTCCAATTGGCTTCCAGGCACAGCAAAAATTATGGAACAAAGCTTCAATCTGAAGCCAGCGAAAGTAATATACTACAGCAGGGCTAAACAGACATCTATACAAGATCTAAAAATAGAACAGAAGACATATCAGAAGATGGAGAAAAAATAAGTTCATGTTCCTTACATAAACCGTGTACATACTGGTACAATAAGCTGCCTGAAATAGTAATCCATATGATCGATGGAAACTACAAATGACAACTAAACCGATTCTTTAAGGAAACACTAACAGATAATGCTTACTGCTCAGTTTATTAATTAGTATCCATACTGAATAAGTGAAAGGTAAATTGTCTTTTAAGTCTTTGTGCACACCATATATACTAATCAAATCAAGTATATCAAGCTGAAAACAAACTTTGCTCGCTGATTACTACATGTGCAACCTAGCCCAAGAACTATTATAGTGCCTTATATCTACCATGTGAGATCTTCTAGCCTAGATTAGAATTTTAGGGGTTTAAACAATTGTTTTTATTCATCTAGACATCTAGTATGGAGCATGCAAGATGAACAGTTTAACACTTAGCTGGTACGTGGATGAAGCTTAATACACAAGGCCACTGTGTTATCAATGTGGTATAAAAGCCAAGGATAGTTATTAGAATAGTCCCCCAACGAGGAGCATACGTGTCACTATTAATAGAAATCATCGGACAGACATTGCCCACTAATTCCCGCAATAACAAAGTCGGTATAATCTAGGGGGCAGGGGAATGGGAAATGAAGGTAGGGGGAAAACATGTGCGAAGAGGACCGAAATTAACGGACCTGGTATCCCTTCCAGGTGCAGTAAGTAGCAGCGGACTGGATGGTGATACCCTTCTCCCGCTCGAGGTCCATGGAGTCCATCTTGGCGCCGACCCCGTCGCGGCCGCGCACCTCATGGATCTCGTGGATCCGGCCGGTGTAGTAGAGGACCCGCTCCGTCAGCGTCGTCTTGCCGGAGTCGATGTGCGCCGAGATACCAATGTTCCGCATCCGGTCCATGGACTCCCGCCACCGAGCGGTGTCCTTCTCGTCACGCGCCCGCATCAACGACGCCGACGACATCGCCCGCCGGGCCGACGCAGCCGCGGCCGCGGCTGCCGGCGAGGGCGCATCGGCGATGTGAGGCTGGAGGAGCAGGGAGAACGGCCGGAAGGAGGAGAGAAGGTGAGAGGCTTGGCGCCGGGCCATGGCCATCGCCGCCAAGGGAATTCTCGGCGGCGGAGGCAGAGGCGGCGGCGTTGGGTTTTTGGACTTTGGGTTACAGAAAAACCCTAGTCCGTTTCGATACGAGTGAGACCGCTACATGTGTGTGACACGGCGCTGACCCCTGTGCTGCGAATTCGGGCGCCGTGACGGCCACCAGACGATCAGGGAAGTCGGCCGTGCACAGCCACCGCCCATCAACAACATGCGCCACTAGCAAAACATTAGGCGTATTTAATTTTGCACTACAGTTTTTAGAAACCTGTTTACTTGTTTAGGTCCACTGTAGATTCTTAAAACTAATCTATTTTATTTCTTAAAACTGGTTCCTAAATAAAAACGGGTGTTTATAGATTCTTCTAGTTTTCTAATTAAAAACCTATAAAGTAGCTTTTAGATAGTTACTCCCTCCGTCCCTAAATGTAGGGCTTTCTAGGATTCAAACAACAAAATAGTCGATGTATCAAAAGACTATCATACCACTTCATTTTTACCTCCATCTCACCAACCCCAAAGTTTGTCCTATAAAACGCCCAACATTTAGGGAATATTTCAAACTTCAAAACGCCCTACATTTAGGGATAGATGGAGTATTAAACTAGAATAAGATAAAAATCTATAAAATAGCTTTTAGAAATAGCTAAGAATCTAAGTATGTTTGGAGGTCTTCTCGCTTCTCTTCGAAACTCAAGGAATTCAAACAAGCTCTTTAATCAGTAGGTTAAGAAAGAACTATTTCTTTCCAACATCAATACTTGTCCAAGAAAAAAGTCTGAAATTAATTGTTATTTTAGTTTTTTTACTAAAT
Source organism: Chloris gayana (assembly GCA_031894775.1). Lineage (NCBI taxonomy): Eukaryota > Viridiplantae > Streptophyta > Magnoliopsida > Poales > Poaceae > Chloris > Chloris gayana. The sequence continues at coordinate 142,858 of JAUNZO010003595.1, read as the reverse complement.
TTATTATTGAATATTATTTTGAATATGAATAGATTACATGTTCAAATTCTTCACAATCTTATAAATTTAATATTGGACAACATACTTAGAGAGTACTAGTACTTTGCAGGATAATCTCTAGTGAAATGTAGCTCAACATCATTAAGCCAATACACTATTATCGGTTGGATAAAAAGAATCAAGAGGAGGATAAGACTAAAGATCGTCACAAATCTTTAGTGAAGAGAGTTAAGCATTTCACTGCGAACATGTTGATATAAATTAAAATTAAAATTAGAACTAAGCATTTTATTACAACTGCAAGCAAGAAAACACCCGAATGTAGGAGAGATTGGATATACAGATATTTTATAGAACTTTGGATTTGGAAACGGTTTAATAACACCTCGTTGTCAAAAGAGAGAAAAGGAAATTTCAAAGTAACAACGGCACACCAATGCATTGCCCAGTCGTGCCGAATTCCTCGGCAATCTGTTAGTCCACTGCACATTCCATTCCTTGACTTGTGGGCAATCCTATGCTGCAAGGCCCACACGTCACTGACTGGGAACGGCCGACTTCCCTGATCACTAATCAGTTATACCCGACTGCCGGTGATCTCAATCTGACTATCCATGCCTCAGCTAGTATAACGCGACGCCGGTTCTTGTGCTCATTCCCGAAACAAAATCTTTGATTTCCGCTCTTTTTGTTTCGTTCGAAATCCTCATCCTCCCTGGGTGGAGGGCGTGTGGCAAGAAACCAATCATGGCTAGGATTAGGAAATCCCCCACCCCGGCCGCCGGCGGGACGTCATGGAAGGGGCGGCTGCGCTCGTCCTACGCGACCCCTCAAAGCTCGCCGCCGCAAGAGCTCTCTTCCCGTTCTAGGAGCCAGGAGGCGGAAGATGAGTCCCAAACGTCCAAAAAGCGGGCCGCGCCCAAGATTACGCGGAGAGGCGCTAGCCGGGATGAGAACGCCGGGGCGGTTTCTCCGCCCAAAGCCCCTCTGCGCCGGTCGCCGCGGCTCGCCGGCAGGGATCCAGAGCACCCGGTCGTGATCGACAGAGCAGACAAGGTTTGGGGGCGTTCTTGGTCGGGGCATTGTTCAATTGGGTGTTTTTGCTTGGTTCCTGATAAATTTCTCCCCTCGTTTGGTAGTCTTCTAATGTATTAGGCAAAACTCGATATATTTCTCCGGATAATTGTCGTTGTTCTTTGTTTTTCCGGGGTGGGTCGTCAACCTGATGAAATCTGACATAGTATTTCAAGAATGCCATGTTCATAAACAAAATATTGTGCTATGGGTTCGTGCTACTCATCCAACTAAAATTAGAGTACCCGCTGGTCTTTGATAGTCTGTATCCTAATTTCCGTATCACTGTTTTATTCTATTTCATCGCTTGTTCATTTTCTTCTATAAGGCATGTTTACTAATTAAAGAAGTTAAATCACTTATATTTGGTTAATTGCCTGAGAAATAGCATTATAACATATACTAACCTTGCAGGAATGCAAAGGAAGGGATGATCAATCAGCAATCACGCCCTTACGAAGATCCCCTCGGTTTCATACTGGGACTAAAAGTTCAGTCACAGAGTTGCTGCCACCTAAACCTCAACAAACTGCTCATAACAGAAAGACTCGAAATGTCTCAAGGAAAGACAAGGATCAAAGGAATGTAAGGAGTCTGAGAAATGCTGGGAATAAAATGCCTAAGGAACTGTCGTCATTGGGTCAGACTTACCAAGATATTCCTCCTCAGCAGAAGAGTGCAGATGTATCTCACAAAATGAGTCAGGAGAAAGATCTAAAGTCCGATCATTGTGAGGTCCAGACAAATAAGAGGAAGAGGGGCACTAAAAGAAAGTCATTGTCAGAGAGAAAAGGTTGCCAGAAACCCCTATCGATGCCCCTAGATTGCCAAGAAGCTGTGCCTAAGGATACTAGAAAACTAACCTGTAAAAAGAGTGGAAATGATACTTCGTTTGCAGTCCAGCCTAATATTGGCGACGTGAAACTGATGAATGTTAAGAACAACAATGAAGAACCAAGTGGGATAGAAAGAGAAGGAAAGGAACCTTTCTGTGATCAAGATGATTGGACAGAAGATCAGGACATGGCATTGCACCAGGCTTATTTCACTGCTCGGCCATCCCCACATTTCTGGAAGAAAGTTTCGAAAATGGTAATTCTGCTCTTTACATTATGTGGTGTAGCTTTATGAACGTTTATTTTTGGTTGTAAGAACCACCTAAAGAACAACTGTTCTATATTCTATTTTATCTTGCTTATATAGAATGAGAGTCTGCAGTAGTAGCATGTGGTCCAGAATGCTTTTGCATGTCTTCAGGAATATCCGTGCTTGGGTTTTGCTGCTTTCCATTGTGAGGTTGCACTTCCAAGATTGAATTTTTGTCCTTCGTATAAACATATGTTTTACAATTATTATGGGTAAAGCTAAACACAGAGTTCAATTTTTTATCATCTCAATATGTACTGGCACCAATTGGGAGTTTGGGACTTGACACAGTTTCTCAGTATTGTTTTGTTAGTATTGCTTCCAGTTAGTTTCCTTCTGCTGTTCAACATAGAGGCAAACCTTAAATGTCCTATTCATTTTCAGGTGCCTGGGCGATCTGCTGAAGAATGCTTCAACAGAATTCATGCTGACCTTTCGACGCCCACTCCAATTGCTCCTCGTCCTAGAAGATGCAAAGCAAAGTTTTCTCCTCTTGGAAATTTCTCATTGTCTGATTCAGAGATCCATAATCTTTTGGAACCTACAGCCGGAAGGCAAAGGACCACTAAACAGAAGAACTTAGCTGCACAGAAGACAGTGAGACATCTATTGCAGAAGCATTGCCTCATTGACCAAGCCCAAGGGGCTGATCACTTCTCGTTACTTGAATCGTCCCCAATGTCCTTAGAATTGAACATTGCTTTTGAGGATTCTCCTGAGACTCCTTACAGCTGTATGAATTCAGGTTCTCTAGGCAAATCCAGCGCAAGTCCTTCAGCACGAAAGAAACCGATTTCAAGGTTGAAAACTAAGAAAGATGAACCAAGCCCAGACGTTCTGAAGCCTGTAAAGAATCCTGTCTTACACGAGAAGTACATCAACCAGCTGTTCTGTAGAGAAGGCACAAAAAGGCCTCGCAGAAGGACTAAAGGCTCTAAAGCTTCAGATACTACGAAGGCTCGTCCTGAGCAGCAAGCTGGTCGCCTAAAGGCTGCGAAAAATGCTCTCATCTCAGAAGCAACAGACTTTATAAGCCATTTCAAGGAGTTGCAAGCCAATCCCCTTGCAAATGTAGATGAAATGAGCGAAGATGATGAAATTGATGATAATTGAATTTGATACAGTTGGTTGTTGCCGTAATGATGACGAATAAGGAGGTTGCTTGCTGTATTGATTCTGAACTGCAACTAGTGTATATATTTCACCTTAGTACCAAAGCTAGCGCGGTCAGGTGGACTGGTGTCTACTGTGAACTCGCCGAAGTCATTAGTGTCCATAGTCGGTAATAAGGCTAGTCAGGCTACATATTAATATGTTGTCTCTAATTTTGTGACTCCTGGTTTGTTTAGAGCTGCAGTAAGGTGACTGTGGAAGTGTTATTTCACTATACCTTATGAAGAACAGAGGGAGTTGAAGTGACAGCATGTTAAACTCGAATCCCTTACCTGTGCGGCTGTGCGTAAGGAAGGTTCACTAACATTGTTAGGAAAAAAAAGGAAAGCTTCAATAAGGTCCGATCTTTTATAAGGTGAACTACCAATGTAAGATCCCGGTAGTAACTCATTTTCTCCTTTTCACAATATTGTGATCCAGGGTATATACGGGGAAAGATCAGAAGTAACTCCAAGGTCCATCACAAGTTTGGGTCAAGAATTGGTGCTTCGATAGCAGCTCTTCAATTAAAATTAGGGGTGAAAACGATGACGGAAATTCCCGATATACCGGCTGTCGTTTCCGAAAAAATAAGAAACGAAAAAATGGTTATGGGAAAGAGTGGAAATGGGAAGATCTTGACGGAAAGGAAAATGAAAATAAAAGAGCCAATTTTCGACCGAATAGACGGAATACCGTATTAGCTCGAATTTTTCGACGAAAATTTTGTATATCTTACCAAATCTGCCGGAGCCTAAGTGGCCCAGTCCCTAGTATAGAAATAATAAGTACCCTGATTATTTTAGGATTGCGATTTCCTTATTTCTATCCATCTGCATTTGGAGCTATTAATTTCTTAATAAATCATGTTACTTTGGTTATCACGACGATCTTTTGTTGGTTAATTTAGTTGTGTTATGTTAGTACTCATGTTTGACCAATGGCATATACTTTCATTGGTTGTAAACAGCCGGACGTACGAGTTTTATGTTGGCATTTTCGTTACAATTATCGTTTTCGAACGATATCGACATGTTTTCGTCCGAATAATTTTGTTTTCGATTTCCGATATTTCCGATATCGATTTCATTTTCGAGCATATCGATATCATTTTCGACTAAATAATCTGGTTTAGGGAATGATAATGATATTTTTCGATCATTTTCGACCGTTTTCATCCCTAATTAAAATGCCACTTTTGTTTTATCTCAGGTACTGCTTTCAATCTATTATTTCTCAATGGATTTCAGCCAGGGCTGCATTTCCTGCATGCGCGGTCCCTTTCACCCGTCGGTGGCACGTTGGCACATGCTGTTCGATTCTAACTGAGACGAGATGCTTTCCTCGTAGCACCACAGAACTGTTATCAGCCCAGGCAGTATGTACCCACCGCGTCCCGACGAGGCTCGCAAATATCCCTCCGGCCGGCGAGCTGCCTCCGGCGATCGAGCTCTCTCACATCAACGACCAGATATTTCTCTCTGAAAAAGCACAACCCACCAAGGGGTATATAGCACCTCCGCCGCCTCCTCTGATCGTTCATGCACATTGGCATTCTCGAAGCAAACTGACCGCTATGGCCACGTTCACCACTTCGCCGGCCACTCTGCAGCAGCCATGCAACCACGCGGCACGCGGCGTTGTGACGCGGCGCTGCCCTCCTCCTCCTCCTCCTTTGCCGTGGAGGAGTAGGAGTAGTCACGCCAGGCTCGCGGCGAGGTTGTCCCGTGCACGGGCTGCGGCGACGGGCGGCCACGTGGAGCAGGCGCCCGTGGGAGTCTCGGTGGCGGAGGAGGGCGACATGGTCCGGAGGCTGCAGAACGGGCCGGACGTGCGGGGCGTGGCTCTGGAAGGCGAGAAGGGCCGGGCCGTGGACCTGACGCCGCTGGCGGTGGAGGCGATCGCCGAGAGCTTCGGGGAGTGGCTAAGGGAGGAGGTCGGCGCGCGGGAGGGCGAGGACCTCCGGGTTTCCGTGGGCCGGGACCCGCGGCTGTCGGGCCCGCGGCTCGGCGCGGCGCTGTTCGCCGGGCTGGCGAGGGCCGGGTGCTCAGTGTTCGACATGGGCCTCGCCACCACGCCGGCGTGCTTCATGAGCACCGTCCTGCCGCGCTTCAGCTACGACGCGTCCATCATGGTAGGTAGCAGCTCTCTTTTTGGGTCACTCAACGTGCTCTTTTGATGCTTCTTTGGCACCGCGGCATCACGGTTCTGTACTTACTCGCGGTATATATATTCATATTCTAGATGACTGCGTCGCACCTGCCCTACACACGCAACGGCCTCAAGTTCTTCACCAAGCGCGGCGGGCTCACCTCCACCGACGTGGAGAAGATCTGCGACCGCGCGGCGGACAAGTACGTGTCGCGCAAGGTCATCACCGACGACCAGGCCACGACGCCGCCGGTGGTGATGCGCGTGGACCTGATGAGCGCGTACGCGCAGCACCTCCGCGACACCATCAAGCGCCACGTGGCGCACCCCACGCACCCCGACGCGCCCCTCACGGGCTTCAAGGTCGTGGTCAACGCCGGCAACGGCTGCGGCGGCTTCTTCGCGCGCGCCGTGCTCGCCGAGCTCGGCGCCGACACGTCCGGCAGCCTCCACCTGGACCCGGACGGCGCGTTCCCCAACCACATGCCCAACCCGGAGGACCCCACCGCCATGGCCCTCACGCGCCAGGCCGTCCTCGCCCGCGGCGCCGACCTCGGCGTCGTCTTCGACACCGACGTCGACCGCAGCGGCGTCGTGGACCGCGAGGGGCGGCCATCAACGGCGACCGCCTCATCGCGCTCATGTCCGCCGTCGTGCTGGACGAGCACCCGGGCACCACGGTGGTCACCGACGCGCGCGCCAGCGAGGGGCTCACGCGCTTCATCCGCTCCAGGGGCGGCCACCACTGCCTCTACCGCGTCGGCTACCGCAACGTCATCGACAAGGGCGTGCAGCTCAACCAAGACGGCGTCGAGACGCACCTCATGATGGAGACCACCGGACACGGAGCCGTCAAAGAGAACTACTTCCTCGATGATGGTCACTCTCTCTTCCAGATCATCACTATATGTACATTAATTGCAAATGATTAAGATCATCTTACTGTGCTGCTTCTTCTTTTATTTCTGAAAATGATGAAGGTGCATACATGGTGGTCAAGATCATCATCCAGATGGTCCGGATGAAACTGGCAGGGCTAGAGGGAGGGGTAGGGAGCCTCATCACCGATCTCGAGGAGCCCGTCGAGTCTGAGCTGTTGAGGATGGACATCTTGGGTGAACCCAAGTTTGCCAAGCAAAGGGGCGTGCAGGCAGTTGAGACTTTCAAGGAATATATCCAGGTAAAATGAACGCTTATACTACGTCACAAGCAGTTGGGTGTGTTTGGAATGGATGGCTTAAGCTCTCAACAGACATGTACAATCTTTAGTGATTTCTTGGGATATCTTATTCGGCTGCGTGTTCCCCTACATGAATTAGGAGCAAAAACTCTCTGGTTGGGAACTTGATGATTGTGGGGATTGCTCAGTTGGCGACGGATGCCTGGTGGACACAAATGATCATCCGATTGATGTCGATGCCTACATGTACAGGTAAGCCTAGTTCTTTGAACTTGCACACATCCTCTCACAATCGCAATATTGTGCCCTGCTTTGAACTCTTTTAAGTATGTTTTTGCTGTCATTTTGAATCCCAACATTTTGGAAACAGTATAGGCAAATTCAGTTACAATTCAAGTTAGGGGCAACAATGCAAACACCCATTTATTGCCACCATTTTAACAGTGTTTTCTTCATAAATTTAATTTACATGATCAATAATAACAGATGCAAGACCATAAAAAAATTATTATCGTGCAGGAATTTGAGATAGCTTTACAAACTAATCTCACTGGTACATAAAACTGCCATTGCAAACGTAGCATGTACTTCGTGTGTTGGAAAACGTAAATGTTAGTTCTCAGATGCTACTTTCTGAAAGCAGAGCAAAACTTTACGGCGAGGATAAGAAACCACTTGGCATGGTTCACATTCGTCAAAGTGTCCACAACCCCAATATAGCACTGAACATGCAATCCTACGTTCCTGGTGGTTGCAAATCCATGGCAAGGGATCTTCATGACGGGTACGTAGCTGTCATAGGATCCTAGTTTCATTTGATTTTACATGCCATACAATTTGACATTTTTTTCCCTAATGGCAGGTTCTTGTTGGCAAGTGGAATAAATGAGTTTGTTGATATAAGTGATGTCCAAAAATTTGTAAAGTAGCGTTGATATTTCTTGTTATTAGATCTGTAAGCCCTGTATATATTGAAGTTTTAGATCCTAGGTGGCTAGAAAGATGATAGCAAAGAGTCCACTACCATCGGGACATGCGAGAGTACAGCGATTACATATAATTCTTTGGTCCATTCAATGGTGAACATGTATTTAGTCATGTATAGGAACATTATAAATTCTGTTATAACGGTAGCCATTTCAGCAAGTGTGCTGTTCAATTTATCATGTCACTTTCCACGGTTACGAGGCTAGAATCCTTTGGCAGCAGGAGGTGAGGGAACCCAGGGAAGAAAACCCCATCGGGGAAGTCCCATGGCAAATCAGAACCCGCTCCTTTCCTGGGTTCATCCCTCCCGCTGTCTCGGATAAAAAAAATGGCTCAAGTAAATCGCAGGTAGAGGAGTAATGATTAAAGCTTTGTGGGGGTATTCCACCACATTTTTGTATCAAAAAGTTAAAAAAGAAAAGAACTTTTTCCCCAACGGCCCAACCTAAATTAATGTGTTCATAAATTTGCAAGACATGGTTCCCTGGTTTGCTTGTTAAATGAATTAGTTCGATGAGATAGCTAGAGCCAGAACATCATTATGGGCACAGGCATCACTCAATTCTTATGCCAGACATTTAGCTCAAACTGCTCTAAATAGAACCAAATATCCAAGATTAAATGCAGATATATTGAACAAGGCACTTCACAATCTCTGAACCACACTCAGCACTCCCACAGCCAGTCACTAAGGACTCATAGACGCTTTAAACATTCATTTATTCCACTTGCCGGTGAATCACAGATTCAAAACAAGATCGTCCAAGGATTTACATTGCCGGAGAATAGGAGGTTTCAATAAAGATGGCTATTTTGCAATATATATATATAAATATTCCTACAAATTTTCCATGCCTGTTATTGATTTGATCATGGACATACCTATCAACTATTTTGCTAATAATATTGGCTGTCAATTGTAGTACATCTCAATTTGTCAACTGATTGAGTGAGCACATCTATAAGGGAAAAAAATGTAAATCTGCTTGATGCAAAGAAGCGAAAACTGAAGGCTCCCGGGAATTTCTTCGACAGCCACAACTCTCTCACCAACATTGTATCTCGTCTTACCTCATACGAAGCCTCTATTGCTGAATCTTTAAGACTGGGAAGGCAATAACATCCCTTATGCTTGCAGAGTTCGTCAAAAGCATTACTAAGCGGTCAATACCAAGGCCCTAAGAAGATAAAAGTTTCAATAAACATTAGTCCAGAACAAGAGAGATGAGTGCTCAGTAATAACTACTGCGTCCGTCTCAAAATGGAAGGATTTGAGACATTCAATTTTTTTGTCAGAATGTAAGTATTCCTAGAGATAAGACAAAATCTGGTGGGGTGGATGGGTGAGGAATTGACGAGGTAGTATAAAATGAGGGGAATATATGAGTATATGACTTTTCCTGCATTGACTAATTCTGCATTCGAATCCTAGGAATGCTTACATAAAGAAACGGAGGGAGTAAGTGCATAGGTCGAAGAAATAGCAAACTAGGAAGAAACAATTTGCAAGCATTTTGTTGGCCATACCATTCCAGAAGCTGGTGGCATTCCATATTCCAAAGAAGTCAAGAAATCTTCATCTAAAGCCACTTCATAGGAATAATCATCCTCATCTCCTTCACCCTCAGTAGATTTGACTCCCTTAGCCATTGTGGCACGCTTAGCATTGTGCTGCTTTATCTGATTCTCAAAACGGCTTCTCTGCAACAAGAAATAAAAGAAAATGTTCATATTGAATTAAAATTGATCAATCATGTGATGGGAACTTGACACTACAGTTCAAGGGATAGGCTAACAAGCGTGAATTAATTTTAAGCTTTAATGATCATCAATCTAACATGTCCTATTGCTCAGGACTGAATTATAACTTCTAATCTCCTCATTCTAAATTTTTGAAGCGCACTTTGATAGTCCTCTTGAGTTATGATAGTACACTACAGCAAAGCTTTGGAAGTTAACCAACTGCCTTGGTTCAGCCTTTGTTGCAAAGTTGTGAACCGGTCAAGCGCACACTAATGTAAACAAAAACACATGTCACAAGTAGACACAGTAACTCTCTGTTGCATATTAGGTATATTCAGTGACCTAATATCCTTGGCTATTATACCCTTAACATAACAAAACCAAGGTTGAGGTCTTAGTATGAATTCAAGCTAAAATATCAGAAGTCAGCACAACATTTTTATTTAAAAAAAAAAGAGATTATCAGAATATTTACACTATCCTGGATAGTTTTACAATGTCTGCTGAAATGGTGTCAATTGCAACACAAAAAAGAAAACTCTCTCAAATGGTTGAAATAATCAAGAGACAAAAAATAATTAATGCCTAATTCTCGTTAACTCTAAAAAAGTGTTGAAAAAAATGAATCGAATGATGGCATTAGGAACAGTAAGAAAACAAGACATTCTTACCTGATCAATTGGGTCCGTGAGCTCAGAAAATGCATTGCCAATCTCACGACCACAAATGAAAAGTTCAAATCGCTCAGTGAGGCCAGCATGACTACAGCACGCGAAGAAAAATATTGAGGATTAGAAAATATATGATATAAACTGCACTCTCTGATTATATAATCAATTTGAACAACATAAATATTTTCTACAAAAAGGTCACTGTCATCCAGTAGCGTGTATTACATAATGAAACAATGCATGGAAAAAAAGTAAGCTTTTGAACTTTTAAGAATAACAACCTAACATTATCAATATTGTGACCTCGACCACAGATCTCAGCATTAGTAAATATGTTCCTAATATGATGAAAATGGCACGTGCCAATGAGTCAAATGTGCATCTAATACATTTTTTAAATAACTACTCCAGTAATGCTTATATTTGTCAAAGAATTTAAAATTTTATAAATTTTTATATTTGTGCAGAAAGATAATATATCCTAAAATGCTTCAAAAAAAGAGTATTTAATCTGAATTACCCCGCAGCTAAAATACTGAAATACAACTCATCTTTTGACTTTTGATGGTACCAAAAATTAATCTTGACTGTTACTTTATTTTATGCCAAGTTCCAATAATAATAATAAAAAGATCCTATGGAGTCTAAAGGTAAGATTTGTACCGAACTGTTACGGGGTCGGCGTGGTGATCGGAGTAGAGTGTATAGCAAGAGACAGGATTGGGAATTGGAACGCAAGGGATAGCGAACACCGGAGGGGCTCACGCCGCCAAGGAACTGAGAAGGGTTCTCAGCCACGGCGACTGAAGGAACAGCCCTCCCGGTAACAGGAGGTTTATTTTTCTTCGATAAAACTTACAACTCGATGACTCTCTGTCTTTATAACTCAGGTGGTAACTGACCCATTAATTCTGCTAACACAATCTCAATCTCAACAAACTTGCCTAACAACCTACTGACCTCCTGATTATTAGCTAACAGACCGACGGTCATGCTTAGCCACTTTGAGCAACCTCCGTGGCCTTAAAAGCACGACGTCGCTGCTGATATTTGCAGCCCAAAAATGCGTCTATGATTATATAAGGCAGAAATTGTAATCACTTTGTGATTTAAATACATGAAATCCTTCTGAACACACGACAGGTGAATTTTATTACCTCCGATGTGGTTTTGCCAATGGTGATATCTCAACTGGGTAGTCAAGGACGAATGTAGGTTGTACCAGGGTAGATTCGACAACAGTCTCAAAAACCTAGTATGGGATGTACAATTGTTAAAGGAACTTCCTGACAAAATGAAATTAGTTACACCAGTTAAGTCTCAATCTACGTCATGGAACTTAGAGCATGAAAATATGAATATGAATATGCATTAAAAATTTGCTACAATTGGCTACTTGAATAGCAGTATAGCGCTCTTGGAAAGCTAGTATAATCTGAAATCGCTTCAGCCAGATATATGTTCATAAGCTACAGAATTAAACATAGAACAGTCTTAAAAACCTTGTTAGAAAAACTGGGCATACATGTTCACCAAATTTTACCACTTCATTCTTCAAGCATTAATAATGATGCCTGCAATGCTCAGCTGCAGCCTCCTTTCGGTGACAAGGCAGCTGCCATTAGAAGCCTATTACTCTGTTGTTGCAAGAGCTATTTTTATAACAAACACAACACCTTCTTTTGGGCAAACAAATCCCAGGTAACAAAGAGAGGACTTCTAATACCATAAAAAAATATCACAGACAAAAACAAGTTCACAAAATGGAAGCCTCAAAATACCTCATTGAGAACATGCCCAACAGATGAACAGGCTTGCAGCGAAGTACTATCATTGTTTCCTGTTTTGATCCCTAGCAGTCCTCTTACAGCATTTTTAGCAGCTTCCACATCTTGTCCAAAGCAATTAAAGTCGATTCCAGTTGCTTCTTTGACAAGAGAATGCATGGTCTCCCTCCTCCATGGTCTTTCGAGGGAGATTTCAGTTCCCTGCTTATATGAAATAGCACGCATATTAGTGGATAGAAAACAGAGAAATGTATGACTGTGTGTCTAAGTTCACTGCAAGTGGTTGCTCCTAGCTCCAATCTACATAGGTGCTACAAGGTCAGGTAACAAGACCAGATACCAGCAACATACGTAATTAAACTGGCATCAAAAACAGGTCTACAAGTAATAGGTGAATCGTGAATATAATAAACAAATGACAGCACTATTTTGACCAGTAAAGCAAAGCATGCCTGCACAATCTAAACAAAAGACTTATGCCAATCAAAGGTAGGATACAAACTGATAACCTGATAATCAATCTTAAGCTTGCCATGAGTGGCCATAGCACATCGAGTAACAATTTCTTCAGCCATATTCATCATGCTTTCGTAGTCTGAGTATGCTTCATACATCTGGTTTGCAAATATGTCAGCAAATCAGAATGCAATATAAAAAGTAGGCACAAAGATACATGTAATATGAATAAACAAAAGCATGAATAGCTGTAAAAAGGAAGAAAGATAGACTCCTACCTCAATTGTGGTAAATTCAGGATTGTGACGAGTAGAGATGCCTTCATTCCGAAATATTCTTCCAATCTCATAAACCTTCTCAATCCCTCCAACCTGCACATTGACCAATAGTGCTCTCTTTTTAGATACAAACAGATGGATGCTAAGGCATAAATTTTTTTAGCAATTCTAAGATATTTGCCATGGCACAGAGTCTCAATGCTACCGGTTTAAATGCTGAGTCTGAAATGCTGAGTCACAGAGAAGGTGAACATCAGCTCAATAGCATAATATATAAAATTGACTGATTTCTTCAAAAAAAATTACATTACTGATCTTTTGAGTTTACTATTTTGAGGAAATCAAGTGTTGCCTACCAGTATAGAGATAAAGGGTTATAAAGTAGTTTATTACTGCACTACAAAGTTTATTGTGATGACAGCTTTATTAATGCTAAGACCAAATTGGCAGAACTCGAATTCAGTGGATTGTTTACCATACTGTTCTCTTATATTAAATAAGGAGATAATACCTGTAACACACCTATTAGCATAACAGAAAGGATACCTTCACAGATTTTGATTCGTGATAAAAGTATATTAACCTACAAAATGCTAGGGGCAACATAACTGAAAATCAACCGTAACCTCACCAACATCCTTTTCAAATGCAGCTCTGTTGCAATTCTCAAGTAAAGATCTCTTTGAAGAGAATTATGGTAGGTTATGAAAGGTCTTGCTTCAGCACCACCTGCTGCTCCCTGTTTTCAACATTTGAAGTTAAGACAAAAAAGCAACTAAGCCTTGTGAGCTAGACAAAGATTTGGCAATGAAAGAAGCATGCACTAAATTACACTAATACAGAAGCATTAGTGAGTTATTAGAGACATATTTGAGGAGGAAAATTTGATTATTTTATCTTCAGCAATAATAATAATTGTGGTGGATCCACACATAGTATTATTTTGACATGACATCAACACTTAAGAAAAGAAGAAGCCTGATGCAAGTAGCTCCCGCTTGCACAGGGTCCGGGGAAAAATAGAAAATGACATGACACCAACACTAAAATAGAAAATACAGTTGAACAGCAATCTACCTCATGCAACTGCTTCAGCAACATCTGTCTTTCTATGTTTTCCTTTTGAAACACATTTTACTTTTGTATCATTAGTTCAGTAGCACTAGTTAGACTAGAGAATTTCAGTAGATCTCTTATCAGTTCAGTGACCACATTTTATATAGTGATTCTTCCCCGTGAATAGAAAACTAAGGAACATGTTGAAAGCAAACCTGTAGAACTGGAGTTTCAACTTCAATGAAACCTAATGATTCCATTGCCTTGCGAATTTCAGAAACAACCTGTGAGATGCAAAAGTCTAAATTAAGTGTAACAGAAGATATTGTGGATGTCACCGCTCTACCTATTCATAAATTTGGTGACTCTGGAGGACATAAGGACGTGATCATATTATATGACACCTCTCTCTGTTCAATTACCTCCCTTTTAAACCCTTAAAAAAATGTGGTACTGGCTCCCATGCTACATATGGTTTAATATACTAATGGAAATTTTAGAATATGGTTTAATAAAGTTTAATATTGTTCACATATGGATCCAGTTAAAAAGAAAATCAGCAAAGAGATTATATTTTATGAGTGCCCATCTAATCCACAAGTTTCAAAGATCAAATCCGGAACCAATGGAGTCAATACCTTTGCTCTAGTACGAAATACATCTGCAACCTCAGGATTTGCAATCATGTCAACATACCTGCCATAAATTAAATGTAACACACATATCAGTGCACAATGGATAACGATCTTACAATCAGTCAAACTAACAACAACAGAATAGCACAAGCACAGAGATGCTAAATCAATAATTCTGGAGATGAAATGATGATTACATGCACAAAGATCCCATATCAAGAAGGATCTACTAGATAGTTGAAGTAGCATACACTAAAGAAATATTGCATACTTCACTGCTGATAGCAGAGTATGATCTGTATTTAATATAAACTCAACTCTTTTGACAGTTAGCCACTATATCCGATGAATCAAATTGTGATGCCTTCAAATGGCAGAAGATACATTTCGAAAAATAGATGAAGCCAGATGAAAGCTCACCGTTGACGATAGCGTTTGTCCACATCAGTTAAGCCATGATACTTGTCCGGTAGTGGTAGTAAAGATTTTGTGAGGATTTCAAATTGTTTCACATAAACAGATAGTTCCCCTGCAATTAAACCGACCAATTCAACAACATAGCCATTTGCCATTTGGTAAAGACAAAAGAGAATAAACGCTGAATCGGTATAGCTGATAGCCTAATATCTATGATTTGTTACTAATTCCTCAAAAAAAGGAAGTAAGACATAAGTGGTGGATGTTTCTAGTGGCTTGAACTTGTGCATGCAAGATGTGCCCATTTCCAGAAGGCTCTAATTAAATTTCATATTAGCATGCATAAGGTATTTAATATTATGATAGTTTTAACCTACTATAAATGCTCTAGATAATCCTGAGGTCCTGAATATTCATGTATCGACAGTAACAGATTATACTGAGATGCCTACCTCAAATCTTAAGGTACAAATATAAATCCGGTAATTCGAAGGCTTTTGCAGCGCTGAGGCACTATAACAACTCATAGATTCTGACTCCAACTTCTTCAGCTTTGTAGTACATGTTATTCAGTTTCATTTTTTTTTAACAACATTCGCATATTTATCAGCATACAGCAGCAATAAAGCAGGTTCCCGGTTCAAATTTTGCTCTATTCAAATTCAAAATATGATCATATGGTAATAGAGCTCATCAACTGTCTTACAAGAGTATAAATTCAACAAAACAGCGATTTCAGAAAATTACAACAACTTTGACACATTGTAACACAAAACTACAACTACAACTTTTGTGTTTGGTCCCACATGTCAGCCTCACAATATGAGAAAGGGTTATTATGATAATTAAACTTCAAAGTTCAGATGAATCCTGGCCAGTCAAATCAAAGAGATAATAGCAGCATTCTCGTAGCAGTAAAAGAAAATTTGACACAATTATACTGAACCTTTTTCAGTCTTCTTTATGGATCCACTTGCACCTAATATATCACCAATATCAATAAATGCCTTCAGTTGCTCAAATTGGTCCTCTGAAAGGCTGTCTTTCTCACAGTAGAGCTACCAATAGCCAAACACAGAAGAGGGTACAGAAACACATAATCAGTGCTGAAGAAAGATCCATTTTTCAGTAGCTACCAATCTCAATATATACAGCTGTGAACTATAGGACATGATTTTACAACTTACATGGTGCCCTAACTCAATATTGATCAGGGCCTAATGGATTTTGTGCCTAGTTGGGTTGCTATAAACAATTGGCTTACAATTTTAATACTATCACGTAGCATATCCATGTCCACATCATATGAAGTCCTAAAGTGAGATGTTGGCTGGTGCCTATGAATTAGTAAAATGCCACAAAAAATCATTCGATAAAATCACAGTAATATATTGTGCACATAGGATAGTTCACTGCAGGTATGAAGCTGATTTAGCCGCAAAAACTCTGTTGAGATTAACAGAAAATATGCAAGGCCAGTGACAAGGCATACCTGAATAGTCCCGGTATCATCTCTTACAGTCATAAAAACCAGTTTTCCAAATGCTCTCCGGGCAACAATTCTCCCGGCAATGGACACGGCCGCCTCTTCACAGACCTCTCCATTCTCAAGATGGATGTACTGTTCCTGAAGTTCCTTGGTCGTGTGGGTCCTATCCCACTTGTAAGCATATGGTTCGTAACCCTTCCCTCTGAGCTCCTCAACCTAAGAGTCAGCCCATAGGCTCAAGCAAATCAGTAGTGGCATAGACCAAGAAATGCGGGGCCAACATTGTCCGAGTAAAGGCGCAGCAGGTTGCCGCTGACGGAAAACTGACCTTCTTGAGGCGGATGGCGCGGATGGATTCGCGATCGGAGGTGGTGGAGGAGGAGGAGGCGCTGCGGCGGCGGCGGTCCTGAGGCGGCTGCGACGGCGATTTTGCGGTGGCGGCGGCTGCCGAGCAGCAGCGCGTATGAGAGCGGAGGGGCCTCGCGACGCGGGAGGCCGTGAAGCCGAAGAGATTGGAGGAAGCCCTCCACGCCCGCAGTGCCTCCATTGCCCTGTGCTGGAACAAAATCTGTTGCGCCGGCGACTGACCGCGGTGGGGGAGAAACTGGGACGCCTGTTCGCCGCAACGACGGCCAACGCGGGGCCGGAGATAGGGTCTAAGCTTGTTCTGGGTTCTGGGACTTCTGCGAACCCTGGGAATGGGCCGAGTCGAGCAAAAAAGAAAAACTCGTTTTGTTTCGGCCCATAACATTTCACATCGGAAGGAGACAACGTTTTGTTTCATTATCTTTTTTTTCGTTAAAATTGTTTCGTCATCGTTACTTATTCCCCTATAAGACCCTGTTTGGATATGTGATATTTCAGAAACCAAACACGGTATTTGTTAGTTGTAGGCGATAGATACCAAAACTTACGAAAACTACGGTATATGCACTATTTGTTACAGTATTTTTGGTTCAAAAAAGCATCTGTGCCATATTGTTCCACAATTAATTGGTAGTTCATCTGATCAAGTGAAGAACAAGAACAACACAGGTTGGTGGGCTTCACTGACACACCAATCTAGACTGCTCATCGACCCTGGTAGTTCACCCGGCCAAGTGAGACTCATGACTACACCATCAATAAGGAGTGCATCTATAAAACAACATCCATGCAGCAGCCATAAAACACCACCATTCTCCCACCTTAGCCTATTTCTTTTCTTTTTCAATCAACACATGTATGCAATGACTAATGTGCCCCTTTTGGCCTTTCCAGTCCTCATTTGTGTTGCCTTTGAGATGGATTGGATAAAAATATTTATGGGTGAAGGGCATCCATGAACGTTAAATAAAAAAATACCACGATTAATGTTGAAGTATTTTGGATTAATTAATAAAATTACAAAATAAATACTCCGTGTTGAGGCTTGGTCATAGTGTTAAAAGGCTATGAGGGACACATTTGTCATTGTGTATGGGTGTTTTTGGCTAAAAACAAGTAAAAATAAAGGAGACGAGAGGATGATGGTGTTTTATGGCTGCACACACCTACAAGGATGTTGTTTTATAGATGCCCTCCTTGTGTTTTCTAAATTTCAACACTTAACCATGGTGCTAAATGTTTTAACCCGGCCTTCGTCCTCCATCGGTCCTCCTATCTTCAAAAGCTAGCGTGTTGGACGCTTTCAACACTTAACTGGAATGGAAACAAGGTGTGAGGACATAAGAACAACAACGCACACGAGTCAAAGATAATATTATGTATCCTATTATCCTTTTAGCATGTTGGGCAATACAAGTATCAGGTCGAGAAATCTGAACTTAATCCCGTTCCATTCCAACATAAATCACTAAATTGTCTCCACTAATCTTCGACCATTACATTAGCATGCGTTTTTCTACAATTGATTAGCACACATTAGCACTGGGAGGCAAGGCGTTGCCATGCAGGACCGCAAAAGCAATGTATTTATACTATCGTGGTAGCACCCCATTCATTCATCTCTTAGCCATTCGATAAAAGCAGGGACTCCACCAGCTTCCTTCTACTTGCTTCCACCCCAGAATTAGCACCGTCGCCATCTCCTTGCGAACCGGCACTAATCTCATCTGTTGGAGCATGATGTGTTGACCAATATATATCCTGCTCAAATCTTAATCTTGCAAGTCGCTGTTGCCTACTGTCCACCAGGCAACGTATTCTTTTCCAGCAGTTATTTTGATAGCACTACTCAAAATGTCCCATTTAATTTATTCACGGGATTGCATCCATTTTCCACGTTTTTATATGCCCATTTGCGAATATTTTTTGAATGTCGTTCAACAGTCAATTTGTGTATGTGCTATATATTGTAAAAATATTTTGTGTCACTAAATAATGCCGATTTTTTTAAACTTTGATATTGCCTAATCAAGATACACTTTGTAGAACTGTTATTTATAGTCTTGACCCCTCTTAAAATAGTCCTCAGCAACGCGCAAAATATCTACTAGTAATTTCAACAAAAGAGATCTCATATAAGCCATATGAGATCTTTTATGACCTATCGTATCAAATGGGAAGTAGACATAGGCTCGGACTTGGGGCCAGGTGAAGTTCATGTGACCACCGATTGGCCAATATTTACATGTGCAAATCAGGAGGAGGTCGTAGTAGCTACAGTCACATGCACACGCCCGTAAATGTAGGTACCGCGTCGCGGTCATCCGCTGAGCTCTCACACAATGTTGGTTGCTTGGCACAGTCCAAGTGGGCTTGCAGGCTAGGAAAATTCAAACCTTCGTCGAGGACGTGCTCACCGTCGGTTAGGTTCTGTTATCGCAGCGCGTCCGTTGATCCGTCCAAGCGTCTGTCCAACCCCTTCCCGACGAACTGTGTATGGTCCACGCGCGCGGTGCAGGGACCATATGTGTGTACCGTTTCCAATTTTTTTTCCACGTAAAATAGTGACTTTCCCGAGCAAGATTTGCGGTAAACTCACTCAGTCACTGCTTGCAGCAGCTACAATATGTCCGGTTTCCGGTAGCATCGTAAATTCGTAGGCGTCTTAGGTATGGACGTATGGCCGTGGTATGAGGGTACAGATGTTCTGTACTGAAGAGAAGCACAATTCCAAAAGCAATCGGAGCAGAAGGAAAATCCAGTTCTGCTTGTATCGTAGTACTACAGGAGTTCAGAAATACCTGGAAAGGCTCGAGAAAACACAGGTGGATTTGTTCATCACTCAGGACGACGGCGACACGACTGTAGTAGGAAGCACCGATTCAGCAAACCCGTGCACTGATGCCAAGCTGATCGCCGTCGCTCTGTTTCTTGGACGGAAACGACAAGAGTGCATGCTAGCGAAAGCCACGTATGGGCAGAGCAGGAGCTTCACATGGCTAAAGTAGTGTCGACTTGCTCGGATTCAGATCTTCTCGTCAGTTCTTACAGATGTAGTTTTCTCATAGGACCATGCCACGTATGGGCTCAGAAGATCAGGATAACAATAATTTTGATTTGTTGTTTGTACGTCCAAATGGGGGTAGCGGTAGCTGAAGTCATGCGTGACCTGTGGAAATTTTGGCCATAACATCACCGAGAAAGAATAAATTAGAATAAATTAGGAGGTAACCCCCAATCTTAGATCTCGCTCTTAGTTTTTCTATTCCAATTAGCTTGCCAAATTGTACTTGTCTAAATATAAATAAAACTGTAAAGAAAGCTTAGCTCGCAAGCCCAGCTGAGCAAGTGGTTAACGGCGACGGAGTTGAGTGCATGTGGCGCCAGCTTCAGCTAACGCGGCCCTCGTTGCAGTAATCCGTTGGTCCCCCGAAATAGTAAAATCACGGCGATCAATAATGGGGAACCGATGCGGACTTACTAAATTGGGGGATGGGCACTCAGCGCTCCTTCACAATCGGTCCCCCACGCGATTTGTTTCTCCGCCATGGGAGGCTAGCTTGGAGCAGATAAATAGTCCGCCACTCTCGCCAGAACAAGACTAACCGCGCCCATGCTGGAGCGCCCGCGGACCTTGTGATTCTGCCCTCCTCGCCACAAGTTGCGATTCGGTTGGTACTCGCCGATCTTGGACTTTTCCACTTCGCATGAGCTCTGATCTGCAAATCTTGTCGCCTATCGGTGCGGTGACGGCTCTGGCTCCCATTTTCTTTCAGGTCTCTGGTCCCTCGGTGGCAGCAGTCGGGATCCGACCTTTGCCTTTGATTCAGACTTGCTGTTGACACTTGTGTGCTTGCTTCCATGGTGGTTTCCTGAGATTTGCACGGGCTGTGCTTGATGAAATGCATGTGAGACGGGGAGAAGCTTTGTTTAGTGGTAGTGGCTTTCTTGCTCTGGAAGTCGAGGATCAAGTACTGGTGTCGGTCACTAAGCATGGCCGGTTCAGAGAGGACTATTGTTTGGTTCAGAAGGGACCTTAGGATCGACGACAATCCAGCTTTGGCTGCTGCAGCGAGGGAGGGCTCTGTCCTCCCTGTCTTCATATGGTGCCCGGTCGAGTACGGGCAGTACTACCCTGGGCGCTGCTCCCGGTGGTGGCTCAAGCAGTCGCTTGCACACCTTGCAAAGTCGCTGGAATCACTTGGGTGTCCGCTTGTGTTCATCCATGCCAAGGAGAGCACTCTTGCAGCACTTTTGAAGTGTGCTCGTTTGATCGGTGCCACCAGAGTGGTTTACAATCGTTTATACGGTCAGTTTCTAGCTCATGTATGTTCGTAAACTATTCTTCTTTGTTGAGCTAATGTGCAGGAGTTCTTCTCCCAAAGTTCTGGAATCGATACCAAGCTTTGTATTAGCTGTAATTCAACATCTTATTTTCTGATGAACTAGCTCTAATGATGCTATTGCATTAAATTCTTTGTTTAGCAGTTTCGTCATTGATGTTTTCCTTGATGGCAGATGAGAGTCACTTTCAAAATTAACTGAAGCATATAAAAAACTTGAATACGTTTATAGAAGAAAGTATGGAGGCTATTTAGAAACTGTAACATTTTATTCATTGTTACTTCTTAAAATCAAGCTATCTACTTGATGTTACTCTTATTCATTTCGACCAAAATATGATTGCTATTAAGATCTAAGTTTATTATGATCTAGCTCAAAGCATCTCCATAGTGTGTAGTATTCATTGCTCTACCCCGTTACTCCCTCTGTTTTGATTTATATGACATTAAGACATCTGATTTAGACTTTAGTTCAAAACTGATACAATTTATAGGACATGTCATATAATTCAGAACGGAGGAAGCACAACTTATCAGTTTATTTTCTGTTTATGCTATCCTTTAGTCAATCCATTCTGATACAATTTATTCTTTTTCTGAATTTTAGACCCAATTTCGCTTGTGTGTGATGACAAAATCAAAAAACAACTTTCAGCCAGTGGAATACCTGTCCAGAGTTTTAATGGTGATCTTCTACATGAACCATGGGATGTTTATGATGATAATGGGCATGCATTTACAAACTTTAATATGTACTGGGAGAAGTGCATGAAACTATCGGTTTTATCACCATCTTTTGGACCATCAAGGCTTACACCAGTACCAGGTAACTTCTGGCCAATATTCTAGCATGATGTTTCCATTTCTCATTCTCTCTTCCAAGTTTCTGATTAGACTATATTCTTCAATGATGTAACTTGTTATTAATGTTTTCAAAACAACATTCAACTGTCTACCACACTTTGAGTTTGTTTCTTTTATTTGAATTATGACTGATTTTACATATAAAATGTTAATGGCTGCTGTCTCAACCATATCCATAAGTATTTACTATTCAGTGCCTAGTCAAAAATTGTATGTACAGCTGCTTTAATTCTTAATATCTTTCAGTTTGAAATTCAGGTATAGAGAGTGTTTGTAGCTGCACAATTGATGATCTAGGTCTTGAATCTAATAAGGATGAGGAGTCAAGCAATGCTTTGCTAAGCAGGGCCTGGTCTCCTGGCTGGCGTAATGCAGAAAAGATGCTTGAGGAATTTGTGTCTTCTAGTCTTCTACAATATTCAAAACACGGAATGAAGGTTGGGGGAGCTACAACATCATTGCTGTCACCATATCTTCACTTTGGTGAGTTGAGTGTAAGGAAAGTTTATGAACTTGTTATAATGCAACGAGTCAAGTGGGAAAATGAAGGGAAATCCGAAGCTAAAGAGAGTATTCCATTGTTTCTGCGATCAATTGGTTTTCGAGAATATTCACGTTACTTGTGTTTCAACTTCCCATTCACGCATGAGCGATCTTTGCTCGGTAACTTGAAGCATTATCCCTGGATTATGGATGAGGACAGATTCAAATCTTGGAGGCAGGGAATGACAGGATATCCATTAGTAGATGCTGGCATGAGAGAACTCTGGGCTACTGGTTGGACTCACAATCGGATAAGAGTGATTGTTTCCAGTTTTGCTGTGAAATTTCTACAGATTCCATGGATTTGGGGAATGAAGTACTTTTGGGATGTTCTATTGGATGCTGACCTAGAAAGTGATATTCTTGGTTGGCAATACATATCTGGAAGTTTACCTGATGGCCATGAGCTCAGCCGACTCGATAATCCAGAGGTATATAATTACTAGAGCAGAGCATTTGAGCACAAAATCTTTTTTGGACTCTCTGTTTAACCTGATTTACATAACTAGCATGTAGAGAAGTTTTCATCAGAATTTGGGAATTTTTCTCAGTTAGTTCATATACTTCATAGATTATTCTCTGTGGTGAAATATGCTAGCACCTTAGTTATTTTTCTCAGAGTTTGCAGAATTTTTTTGTTAGCTCTCTAGACCTGTAAAACTAGATTTGATCAAGCCCAATGCTACTTTCCAGCTAAAACACATAAGGGAATATGCGAGGATAAGTCATGTCTAATGGCTTGTGGCTTTCTGTTGTTTATTTTGTCCACAACATATTGTTTCGTTTCAATTAAAGTCAGATATGTAGAAGTATTATTACAATTAACTTACAATTATTTATTCTTCTGTCTTGATTCTGTGAATCAAGACAATTCCTTATAACTGTTTATATCTCTTCTTTTACTCGTAAGTTTATTTGTTCCTGGACTCTAATTTTTTTTAGAAGAAGTATTTACTGGACTTTTATTGTGCATGAATTCAGGTTCAGGGTCAAAAGTATGATCCAGATGGTGAATATGTAAGAACATGGATTCCTGAACTGGCCAGAATGCCAACAGAATGGATCCATCGTCCATGGGATGCACCTAGATCTATACTTGAAGTTGCTGGAGTTGAGCTGGGTTTCAATTACCCAAAGCCCATAGTAGAACTTCACACGGCGCGAGAATGCTTAGATGACGCCATCTCCATGATGTGGCAATTGGACACAGCCGCAAAACTTGCTGAACAAAATGGCGAAGTTGTGGAAGACAATATGAGTTATGTCAAGAGTTCAAACATCCCAGTGGTAGTTTTGAAGAAGGAATTGTCTCCAACAGTGTCGTCATTTGGTCAAAGGGCACTGAATGCTAATGGAAACAATAAATTACCATCAACCGAAGTCAAGGGCTCGTACAAGCAGATTATTCAAGCTGATGTGGTGAATGCCTCAAATATGGAAGACACAGAATCAACAGCTAACTTGCAAGTGTCAAGGAAAAGATTTCACAGTGAGGGTGCATTTAATGTTCCCTCATGTTCATCTTCATTTGACATGCATTCAAGGATTAATGATCCTGAAAATTCTTCAATTCTGTCATCAGGGTATACAGAGCAGAAATCAGATAGGAATGGAGCTAGTAAGGTAAGTATCTTATTGGGACATGTCACATGGAAATTCATGTAAATTGCCATACTCTAGTTTTCGACCAGCCACCCTTAGTTACGTCAAGGAAGAAGATATAGTCATAATAATGCCATTGCAGTTACCCCAAAAAAAAATTCATTGCAGCCAACAAGGAGAAACTAACCAACACTGCAATTCAAGTAGGTTTCTTTGCCCACTGTAGTAGTATAGTACTCCCTCCGTCCCATTGAAAGTGTCGCTATGGTATGCGTGCTAGTCAAACTTTTGAAACTTTGACTAGATTTGTAGAAAATATTAGTAATATTTGTATCTCCAAATAAGTTGATTATGAAAGTAGATTCAATTATCTATCTAATGATACTAATTATATTAAATAAATATTTAGAATTTTTCATATGTTTTTAGTTAAAGTTAAAAATGTTTGACTTCTTGGGAAGCGAGAACGACACTTTCAATGGGACAGAGGTAGTATATAAGATATCAGATTGTTATTGTGTAAGCATTAGACATATAAGTAATTCTCATGAGAACTCCATGCTACGAGTAACAAACAAAAAATCAAACACAAATATGAAAGTGTAGAACCTGATATTGTCTACCATCTCACAATATTTGAGCAGAAACAATACATTGTGTGGAGAAACAAAAATAAAAATTAGTGTACTTTCCCTGATTCAAGCAGAAATACTATTCACAAATGAAATTTCACTTTTTGTTTTATCCTTATACAAGTTGTCTCAATCTGAATTTTATGAGATGTTAGACAATAGCATGCTTTACACTCATATTTTGTTAATTTTTCCACAACTTGTGTCATAGAGTTTTTGTGAGATGGATACAGAAATGAAATTTTCACATTTCTAATTAAGATTCTACATTTCCTGCTTCAGTCCTGGGTCAGTCCGCCAGTTTGACGGATTACAAGCAATTTTGGTTTTCTTTTAAGATCGATGATGGCATCAGTAGATAAAATTATGCAGTGTAGGATCCTATCCTAGATTCCCATCCTAATGCGTTGATATTATTTTTTAGGACAATGGTAGTATTTACGTTCTTATGGATAAATCTAATTTGATCATTCATTGCAGGTTGAAGATTACGCCAGTGTAGATAGTGGTACAAGCATCTCTAGACCGTCTAAGAGAGCTGCTTAGCTGTACAGCTGGGGTCCTGACAGGAGGTTGTGAATTTGACATGAAGAATGGGGTTTAGGAGCAGAAAATGGAGAATCCTCACCAGTGTTTTATTGTATGCATTATGTGCGAATTTTTCAAAGTGAACCTGTAAGTATAAACAATTAGTGTAGCATTACTTATATTTCTTGAAATAAGATGGAACTTTTTGTTTGATGATACAAACCTCCGTGTTGAAATAGATGATAATTTTGACTCCACTATTTAATTTTTGACTATTCATCTTTTTTATGCAAATATGTACACATGAAATGTTTAAAGTACTTTTGATAACCTTTTGTTATTTTTGTCGCTTTACTTAAATAAATCTTAATTGTCAAAATGTGAATAGTTATAAATATTAATATCCCCATTTGGATCCAGCATATTGTTAGATACTTTTCAGAAGGAATATGTAAGAAAAAAACAAATACTCTTCACAATTGCACAACAGATAATTGTTGATCGAAGTGTGAGTAAGTCAAGTCATTACAAACTTGTATAAAAGCCTCATTGGGATCTACCTGTCCCTCTTTTGATGCGTGAAATTGCAGAACTTCTGAGATGGAATGAAATTTCACTTGTTCACAGGGGTCCTTGTCAAAAAATGGTACTATGTCATTCCGTATCAAACATTGTCCTCCGAATCGGTGGTCCAATCCGACTTACCCGCACCAATTGCGTGGGCTCATCATTGACACGCAGACTCATCCTGTTCAAAGTTGATGGTCGTACCATCGCTATTTTTCCTTTATTATGAGATGATAGTATTATTGTATTGTATGCTTAGCAATATTGATTCTATCACAAAGTACAGTGCGTGCTTTTTCTTCGGTGCCTAATATCACCTTTGATGCTATAGTTGGCATGTCAACATTTTCGTTTGGAAGAAAACCTTGCATATTTGCAAAACGGACAGGATCATAGTGGAATGTTACATCGTGGCCGGCAAATCGACCGCCCGACCTGGGCTACCTTACCTGCTGACAGCGTGCTCCGGCAACTCTACTTGTACGGCTCTACTCCATGGAGCCAGCCGACCAGGAGAATCTCGAGCAGATATATCCCAGTCCAAGCCCAACCTTTTTTTAAGAAAATCCTGTTGCTCGTAATTAGCTGGAACTGAGAGGCTGAGCCTGAGTTTACGAGAGCATGAGTGTTTGCTTGGTAGCGGCAGGACGAGTGAGCACGCGTACCCAGAGTGATGCACATGCGTGTCTGCAAGTCAAATTTAACTGAGCACTGTTGTTCTCCTTGAGCGGAACAGCGAGCCAGCACCAAGGGTGGTCCGGTCCGGTTATGATATCGGCATGCAGTCAGGCGGTTCAATTTTGAATAGTTCCAACACACCACCGTGCGGCGGCAGCAGCAGGTGTCTAGTTGTAGGCGTAGAGTATAGTCTATCTAGTAATACCGGTATGCAGAAAAGCTAACCATCACGAGACCTTTTGGTTTAGGGTGACAGCGACATTATCATGCCACCGACCATGTTGCAGTCCGGCCGTTAACGGCCTTTCCGTAGAGAGACGCTTTCGGTGGTTCGGTCTTCATCAAAACTCAAAAGTGTGCTTGATGCGTGCAGAAAGGTTCTGTATCCATCACTGCATCTGCATGCTCTGCTGCTTAGTAAAGGAATGTTCCATTGACTAGATAACTTTTAGGCTCAAGTAGAGAATCTAATCCGTTGCCTGGTTCCGGATATCTTCTTAAAGTGTATTCCTGTTCTACTTCCGGCATCGTCTAATGTACCTTGTACAAGTGTTTCTTTTTTGAGACAAAAATCTTTTCAGTGTATTTTGTCCATCGGCAGCGCAGCCCCTCACGCTTAGTTTGCCAGATAACTGAAACAACTCATGAGAACCTCCCTTACTAGAAATTGTGGCATTTGCCCTTTGATATACTAGCATATATGGTATGGTAAATTGATGTTGTCGCGACATCTCGTCATCCTCTAAATCTATCTTCTAAAAGCGGATATTTCTGTCCTAATCAGCGTAGATTATTTCATCCATATCACCCGTCATACTCTATATTTTGTCCATGGCAGCATATAGCCCCTCATGCTTCTAGTTTGCCAGATAACTGAAACAACTCATCAGATCCACCTTACTAGAAAGTGGCATTTGAATAGTACTAGAAAGTGTGGTATGGGAAATTGATACGGTCCATCTGATTTGATGAGAAACTCTGGGAATTCCTCCATTCGGCTTACAGCGTATCACCCCCAATGGGCTACAGCGTTGGGGCACCTCCATTATTGCAAGTTACTGCAGGCTGAATTCGGCGATCCCTCGCACAAGACATTCCCTTTTCCGTTGATGATCCAGATCGCAACGGAGGCTGCTGCCTAGCTATAGGATGATTGATTGGAACGCACGGTGTGGCTAGGCGGTAGTAGGCGCGTGCAGTACCGGCACGGAACGGAACGCCACTTGATCACCGCAAGCAGTCTCTCGGCACCGAAAGCAGGACGTGGTACGGCGGACACCATAACAAGCTTCGCAAATACGCAAACCGGACACACGTATTTACTGCGCGCGCGTGACATGTGAGGGCGTGATGACGGTAGCGAGGGATCCAAATTCTCTGCAGTACCTCAAGGCAAAGGTAAAAATTCACGCTACAAGTAACCGGTTGGAAGGTATAAATTCACGGAACGAGTGTAATATACTCGTAGCGAGTACTGTAGGAGAAGGATTTTTTATCTGTACACATTTTATCTGTAGCATTCAATCCGAACCGTTGATTTTTCATCCATCGGTATTTGGTGTGAATAAATTCAGAGGCACTGTAGCACCTCTGAATTTTCACCTCTAATGCAGAGGATCCAAATCCGGTAGCGAGGGGAGGAGTACATCTACGCTCCTCGGACATACTCATGCGGGGCGTCGGCACCACTTCCCCCACGTCTGACAAATTTGCTCGGAGGTGAGGTGAATCCGTGGACGGCCGGGTCAGCCGGATCAGGCTTTTATCGAACCTGGCCACGGAGCACCAACCGACCGTCCCCGGGTTGAGTGGTGCTCTGCTCTCCTCTGCTCTACTCTGCGTCGTGCGCACCCGAGGCCTTCTTAAATCTCGGCCTCGGTTTTTTGTTTGTCCTCTCGCTGCTGCGACACAGTGCCGCTCGTCACTCCCCATCACTCTCACTCCACTCACTGAGAGCTGAGCTGCTTGCTAGTCGAGGTCTCGTCCCCCAACACCGCGCTTGTCCTCTTCCCCCGAGGCCGAGGCGCCGCACATGGCGCTGCCTCCTGCGCTGCACCTCGTCCTCGTCGCCGCGCTGCTCCTGGTGCGGTCGCGCGCGCAGCCGGCGGCGACGCTGCACGAGCGCGACGCGGCGGCGCTCCGCGACGTCCGCGCCGGGCTGCGCGACCTCCCGGGCTCCCGCTTCTTCGACTCCTGGGACGACGCGCGCAGCCCGTGCGCGTACGCCGGCGTGGTGTGCGCGCCGGATGACGAGGACGACACGACGCTCCGCGTGTCCGTCCTCACGCTCGGCACGGGCCTCGCCGACTCCCCGGGCCTGGCGGGCACGCTGCCCGCCTCGCTGTCCAGCCTCGCCGCGCTCACCGACCTCGTCCTCTACCCGGGCCAGGTGGAGGGCTCCATCCCCGTCGACCTGGGCGCGGGCCTCCGCCGCCTCCGCCTGCTCTCCATGTCCGGGAACCGCCTCACCGGCCCGGTCCCGGACTCCCTCGCCGGCCTACCGGACCTCCACACGCTCGACCTCGGCAACAACCGCCTCGAGGGCGCCATCCCGCCCGGCCTGCTGCTCCCGACCTCGCCCAGCCTGAAGGTCCTCATCCTCGCCAACAACGGCGGCCTCTCCGGCGAGATCCCCGCCCGGTTCTCCGACTCCCAGCTCTTCCACGTGGACCTCGCCCGCAACGCCGTCTCCGGCGCGCTCCCGGCCCTCCCGCCCACCCTGCGCTACTTCTCCGTGGCCGCCAACGCGATGCAGGGCACTCTCGACGGCGCCTTCGCCTCCGCCCCCGCCGACCTCGCCTTCCTCGACCTCTCCATCAACGCCTTCTCCGGCGCCGTCCCCGCGGACCTCTTCGCGCTGCCCAGCGCCTCCTCGCTGCTCCTCTCGCGGAACAACTTCTCGGGCCCGCTCGCCGTCCCGGACTCCGGGCCCGCCGCGTGGGCGGTCGTCGACGTCAGCCACAACGCCATCTCCGGCCGCGTGCCCGAGGCCCTGGCGAACGCGGGGACGCTCTACCTCAACAACAACCGGATGTCCGGCGAGGTGCCGCCCGCCGTCGCGCGCAGCGTCTTCGACGGCCGCATGACCACCTTCTACGCGCAGCACAACTTCCTCACCGGCTTCCCCGCGCCGCCGCGCCCGCTGCCGGACTCCGCCGCGCTATGCCTCTCCTACAACTGCATGGACCTGCCCTCCGCCGCAGCCGCCGACGGCTGCCCCACCATCGGCGGCCCGCTCGAGGCCCGCCCCGCCGATCAGTGCCGCAGCATCGCCGACGCTGACGTCAGCGCCGGAGGGGACGGCTAGTCCCGCCGAGCCGGATCGGATGACAGGTGGGGCAGGCCCGGCTCGGCACGGCTCGGCACGGGAAGGGGTGGTTGGTTGGGGACGCGACACACACAGGCTGTGATTGTGAGTGGAGGGGGCTTGGCTCACACATACGGAGTAGGATTTGCTTTGTCCCGTTGTTTGCTTGTGCTGTCTGTCTGTCTCTGGTTCTTCATGTGATTTTGCGTTTGAATTCATTGCGCTTGTCGTGCCGCGGCAACCAACGGTCACAAGGGGTGGTGCGCGCGCAGCGTCGGTGTTTAGGGCCGCCCGTCTGCATGTGTGCTATTACTACTCGCTTGGTACATTTCGTGCGTTGTCTCACACAAAAATACAAGCCTATCTGAGCTGGGCAGTAATGCCAATTTAAGCATTTCGCCTCGCTCTCTGACAGGTCAACCTGTATGTAACACTGCTGCACAGTTTTTGGAGCTACCATTTCAACTCTTTTTTACTATGTTTTACTGCAGTAGTTTTATTTTTTCTATATATCAAGTCAGAGTGCTCTCGCTCACAAGTCAAGTTGTACTGCAACAATTGTTTTCTATGTTGACCGTGCTAGTGCATTGTTAAGTGACATGTATTTAAGAAAACTGAAAAATCCATAATTTGGTACAGACGGAGAACTATTATTTCAACTGTTTAAACAAGTTGCTTTGATGAACTGTTTACACAAATTAAGTCTCTTTGGAATGCCAAAAATTCATAAGAATTTTATAAAAGAATACAATAAACAATTCATTCACGAGAAAAACCACAAGGTGCAGTCCAAATTCAGCATTATGATTAACACCTTTCTTTTGCATACAACGAGCACGATCTATATTGTTTGTGAATAACGTAAGAGCAACTTCAGGCACTAATATTCACACCTATGCATATAGCGTACCTCTATGGAGACATCTCATAACTCTGCATTGTTGATTATCTCTACCCAAAAAAAGTGTAGTGAATTCTTGCAAATAAGCAGCCGAGGGCCCGAGGCATGTAAATGTCTTTACAGTCATTGCAGGATGCACATACATGTGGCTTCCATTTCCTCCCTCAGGTAGGGGTATGTTGAAACCCACATCCACCAACCAATTTGTTGGGGACGGACCGACAGTCCAATTTATTCACTTGATCCTTAAACAAAAATACTGACCTAGGAAAGTGAAAATAGATTCTTTTTATATGAAGGACATACGATCAATAGTTTTTTTATAATTAAAAGAATGAAAAAGAACAATAGTTAATTGATTTCCTTCTTTCTTCTTTGGGATAATTGCAAAACAAGTCATGTTTCAGACTCTAATTCTGTGTTTCGGAAAAATTGCAAAACCGATCCTGTTTTCCGATTTAGCAAACTTTGGTGAAACATAACCATTTTTAGCATTAAAGGACTTGTTCGGCTGCTTCCAACCGGCTGATAAGCTTTATACGTAGTACAAGCCGATAAGTCGACTTATTTTAGGAAGGAATAAGCCAAACAAGTTGGCTGTTAGCACCAGCCGAACAAGCCCAAAACCTAAAACCGGACATGATTTGCAATTGCCCCTTCTTCATTTATGTGGATACTCCTACTACTAGTGGCGGAGCCAGGTCTTGTTTCCATGCATAGTCCTATGTGAAACTTTGCAAACTTGCAAGGTTGTTGGGCTAGTGGGCCATTTGCAGGTTGCCACATACGGAGTAGTAATAAAAATCAGATTGTCCAAAATCCAGGGCATTCCAGGACCTACAAGAGTACCAGCTGGCTCCGCCCATGCTTTTTATCGTGTGATACAAGTTCTATATTTTCTATTAAAAAAAAAGAAAAGTGCCATTACAAGCCTTTGAGGATGAGGGTACGAGCATATACCCAATGCCAATTAAGTTAGACTAAATTCCTTCTTGGCCCGTTAAAGTTGTTAGTTCATTTGTTGGCCTAAATAAATTTGGACTTACCTATTTGGTCTTAAAATCAAATTTTGTTCCCTTTTAGGTCTTTCCGTCACTTGTCTTACATCATTGCCGTGAAATAGGTCTTTCCATCTAGGCAGGATCACTGTCTGGCCCCCTACCTTGTCACACGATCAAATAAGTCCATGGAAAGTGAAAATTTCACATGAATTTGTGCACACAAGGTTTATCCTGACCATTGATTCACAAATCCAGGCTAATAGTAAAATCATGGGAGGAGAGAGGTTGACGTGGTCTCAGAACATTGCCGTTCAATATCAATGGTCACGATAACCTTTATGTGCACATCGCCATGCAGAGTTGATTTACCTATCTCTCATATGGATCACTTTTTGCTTTCTTTCGCCCTCCTGAAAGCTCACAAATTATTTATGTTTTTGTAACATAAAAAGAATAAAAACATTCAGTTTTTTTGATACCAAAACATTCAGTTTTGGTGCTTGCTGAAAGAGAGAAACAATGCAACGTAGCGGCCTGGGACGAGGAGGAGAAGGTGCCAGGTCGAGGCGAGGTGGAGCAAAAGCTATTTCGACGAGGTGGGGGTATGGCGGCTCGGGTCGACGAGGATGCTGCGTGAGGTCGTGGTGAGGTGGAGGCATAACTAATTGGGCGAGGTGGAGGCGCAGTGGATAGAGTCAAGGAGGAGGAGGATCTTCTCCTTCGGCGAGGTGGGGGCGCGTCGGATGCGACCGACAAGGAGGAAGCACGAAGCGATATGGTGAGGGGAAGGTAACGAGAGGTGTTCGGTGGGGAGCAGATGGGAACAGAGGTGAGAGGGTGCAACTGCATCGGGAGGAAGGGGGTTTGGACCTGAGCAGCAACAAAGCAGAGTAGACAAAAAATTTGGGTCCGGCCAGAGTGGAAAAAATTCAGGTTCGGACCTTCACATGGAAGACTCGGGTTGACAACTAGCTAGAGTCTCCAATATGTAACATATTAGAGACTCTTCTACACGTCCAATGTTGGACGTTTCTTATTGCAGGCTCTTTTTATTGAAAAGAGTCTCCAATATGCTCCTCTCACGATAGTACACGCAGGACTAAAGACATTGGAGATTCTTTCAGCAAATCAGAGTCTCCAATGTTTAATTGCAGACTCTTTTCAAACTAGAGTCTTCAATTAAGGTATCTTCCTTGACAATTTCTTACATAGTGGTTATTTGAATGGACGACGACCCATTTGAGATTGGCTGATTGAAAAGAGTCTCCAATATGCTCCTCTCACGATAGTACACGCAGGACTAAAGACATTGGAGATTCTTTCAGCAAATCGGAGTCTCCAATGTTTAATTGCAGACTCTTTTCAAACTAGAGTCTTCAATTAAGGTATCTTCCTTGACAATTTCTTACATAGTGGTTATTTGAATGGACGACGACCCATTTGAGATTGGCTGATTGCTAGGGGGTGTCTCGCTTTCGACGAGAGGATCTCAATCACGTTCCACTCGGACTAACCGCACCGGGTACGAGATGCAATCTGGTACCCGGGCCTCTAATACTGGTTTGGTGTAAAAACGCTTGCACGGGGATAGTAGAAGTCACACGGTATCCAAGTGTTCTGCGCATGCCCGCTATTCCCGGTGTTCCCGGCGTTCTCGAGCACGTGCGCTATCCTCCGACATGGTGTGGGGCACGTGCTACGTGTGCCATCCCAACCACCGAGGAGGGACAGGGGTGGACGGATGGCCGGAGCTCTGCCTCGACGGAGCTGCCGCCTCGATGTAGCTAAGCTTGTGCTGCCTCGATGAAGCCCAAACCCGCACCACCGTCTCGACAAAGCTCAAGCCCACGCCACCGCCACTGCCCGGCTCCAAATGCGGGAGGGCACGCCGCCGCTGCCCTTGCTACGGATCCACGCGGTTGTTCGGGGATGGGGAGAAGGGAGGAGGAGGAGGGCGCGGTGGCTCTAGCGGGGGATGCGGGTCCTGTCGGTGGCCTCTCGTGAATCCATAGCTAGCCATGGCCCTTGCGCTGCGCGATGGCTCAAAGCGGGGATTACGGGGCGGGGCGAGACCGGCGACGGCGGGGAGGTGACGAGGCGGTGTCGAGTAGGGAGATGGGAGGCCAGAAGATAGAGGAGACGAAGAGAAAAAGGTGGGTCCGGCAGCGGGTCAGGCTGGAGAAGGAGAGAAAAAAGGGGAAAGATAATGGAGAAATAGAAAAAGGGAAAAGAAAAACAAAAGGGGAAAAGAAAACAGAGGAAAGGGAAAGAAGTTAAAAAAAGAAAAAGAAATAGGAGAGAGGTGGAGAGATGAAAGGAGATGGTTGAATAAAATATTGGTTAGTTGATATAGATGATGGATATAGAGTATGAATCGAGTACGGAAAAACTAGATATAGAGGAAAGAATCTTATCGGGACGGAATATTCTTTTTAGATGATGAATTTACAGATACGCAGAGTGCGGATAGTCATTTCATACTTAGAGATCCGGGCGAGAGGGACATGACTGGTTTCACGTGGATAGGCATATGGTCATTTGTGTTCTATGTTAAAGCCATTCACAATGAGTCTTTCATTTGGATTGGGATTCTCTCACGTCATCGGAGAGACACGTTTTATGGCATTAGCTCTCTTCCTGTCCGTCGGGTAGGTTGGATGGCTACGATTTTTTCCATGCCAAATAAAAAAGGGTAAATTAGATTGGTGCCATTGCAATTTTTGAGAGTCGGAGATATGCCATTGATCTTATAACCGTTGGAAATATACCATTAAACTTTTAGAAATGTTGGAGATATGCCATTTTATATGTTTGGGAGGGATTCGAACCCACCTGCAGGGATCTATATAAAATTTTGGACGATTTTGCCCTGACCCTATCCCCTTACGAAAGCTTTCCTCTTCATCTCTCCTCCCAACCGATCGGATCGGAAACACCGGGAAGACGGAGCCACCATGAATAGAGCTCGCTCGCTCGCCCGCTTCCTCTCTGCGCTCGCCCACTCGCCCGTTCTTCTCTCTGTCTCCTCCTCATTCTTCTTATCATCCTCTCGTTCCGCAAGGCTCCGCCCGGATCCATGCATCGCTCTCCGGGTTGGGGTAGCCACGGGAGGGCGACATCAGCTACAAGCTCGATTGCCTACATCGATATCCATCAGCTGCCCATAACTGCGAGCCTTCTTGCTCTGTAGCCTAATTGCAGGAGACGGAGAGAAGAACGGGCGAGCGGCCGAGCGCAGAGAGGAAGCGGGCGAGCGAGTGAGCTCTGTTCTTGGTGGCTCCGTCTTTCTGGTGTTTCCGATCCGATCGGTTGGGAGGAGAGATGGAGAGGAAAGCTTCCGTAAGGGGATAAGGCCAGGGCAAAATCGTCCATAATTTCGTATAGATGCCTGCAGGTGGGTCCGGATCCCTCCCAAATGTATAAAATGACATATCTCCAACATTTGCAAAAGTTTAATGGCATATTTTCAACGGTTAAAAGATCAATGGCATATCTCCAACTCTCAAAAATTGCAATGGCACCGATCTAATTTACCCAAAAAAATTTAGAAGGGCCCATATGCTTCGCCTTCCTCGCCTTTTCCTACTTGCTGCATTTGGTGGTTAAGCTGAAGCTACGAGCTATGGATCCCGAAATGAGGAAAACACACAACGATCTTTCGCCATCACCCGTGAGCTGATTTTATCTGCCCCCTAATTTTTTCGACGTATTGTTCTTATGAAAGAGGCCACTAAAGTTGCTCATGCTCTACATATTCTATATAGCCCACGACTTCGATTCAACCTAAACGACTCTCCTTGGAACCAAAATCTTGTGAAGCCAACCCGATCGGTCGATTCGGATGGTTCTGCCGACGATATGAATCGAAAAAGTGCAGCACCAAGCCTTTGTTGGTCGCCACGAGTCGATGGCACACTTGCTAGATGTTGCGGTGAAAGTGCATCTAGGGATCCCTAGTGGTTTTGGTGTTTTGATGACAACACGATTAAAGAGCTAATGTAATTTGTTGAGTTGTAACAGGAAAATATCTTGTAAATTTATTATGAACATTGTTGTATCAAGACATGGATGTATATGGATATTCTACATGTATATTCTTGTATTCCATATGACAGAATATGATGAAGATGAAGCTACATGGATGATTAATATTGAAAATCTCATGAAATGTGTCACACGAAGAAAAATGAAGCTTGGATGATATGTCTCATATTGGTCATTGAAAGTATCACCATATTCATATTAGTGACTTAACTCTTATTGTCATATCAAGCAAGCAACATATATCACAACGAAAATCTATACAACATAAAGATGAATATCAAGCGTGTGCTAATGGATGATGCAAAAAAAATGTATGGATTTTGATGGTAAGATTGATGAAGGATTTGCAAGGGCATGGCTACGATGGATCGTACATTGGAGAAGGATAAGTAAGAGGCTTGGCACCGAAGGACCTAGTGGTGGAGAAGAGCAAGTGGATGCTTTAATCCGATGAATCAAAGGAGCCATGGAGGATTGCATATTTTCTAGTGCCAATTATTTGTGAATCAAGAAGAAAATGTGACATGGATAAAATTATGGAGTTTTATCTATCTAATGGTAAAATCCATGGTCATCAGCTCAAGATGGATAATGCTCAAGTGAAGAATTGTTGCCAACCCTCAATAAGCAAAATACGAAGTTTTCGACATATGCTTTTATCTCAAGCTCAAGTGGAAGAAAGTTAGGTTTTATCTAGTTCTTGAGTATATGTATGTTGTACTATCAAGAGGGATGAACCATGTGTTGAATGAGAATGTTAAAGTGCCCAAAATCTCGGAGAAAAACCTTTTCGAGTGACCTAAACCTCAAACCTTATGTTCTGCAGAGTCAAGGCGGTCAGGTCGCCTCGACAAGGAGGTCGGACCGCCTTGAACCGAGTTTCTCAGGGTAGTAGGCCAAGGCGATCAGGCTGTCTTGTCAAGGAGGTTAGACCGCCCGAGCCTCGACGAGCTTCAACAACTAGTTTTTGAAATAACCTTTAAATAGCCTTACACCACTTCCTTTGGTTGTTGCTGGTTCTTGTCCGACTCTATAGCATTCCAACGACCATTTGAGCTCTCCCCAACCTCTTTTTGTGAGATCCAAGTGATTTTAGCTAAATCTTTTAGTTGGGTTGAGAGATTTGAGTGTGTGAGCACAAGTGAGAAAAATCCTAAGCCTTGAGAACTTTGAGCTACGTCAAGCAACTCGTGATTCATTTGTTACTCTTGGACGTGAAGCCTCCTAGACGGCTAGGCGTCGCCCTAGAGCTCCCAAGCTTGTGGTGAGACTTGGGAAAGTTTGTGAGGGTTGTGATCTTGCCTCCGGTGTGGAAAAGATCAAGATAGTGGATTGAAGGAAGTGGTTGAAAGAGATCGGGTTTGGAGCGTGTCGGTGGGCAACTCAAGCTTCCTTAAACGGAGACGTAGGGAGCACCTTGGGGTGATTCCAAACTTCGGTAAACAAATTCGTATGTCTCCGCATCTCTTAGCTTTCTTGTTGTTTTCTAGTTTATATTTGTGTTTTCGCTTGGATTTACTTTGGTGTTCTCATTTGTGTGCAAATACTTCGTGCATGTGCTAAGGAAAATCTTTGGAGCATCACCTCAAGTTTTGGTTTGAGCTAGGATTCAATTTGGAGAGCTGACATGTTTTTGTCATGTTCAAGATAGTCCGACCGCCCCGACAAAGAGGTCATATCGGGTTGAGCTAGTGTGCCCTGTTCTGCCTGTGCTAGGAGGTCCGACCGGGTTGACAAGGAGGTCGGATCGGGTTGAATTAACTCTGTGTGAAAAAGTTTTATTATTTTCAGGTTTTGCCTACTCACCGCCCTCTAGGCGACATTAAGGTCCTTTCACGCGGCCACAAGTCCGTTGGCACATGCGGGCACCCCTCGTCGGGACCGACATGTTCCTCCATGGCTTCCGACCAGGTCATGAGCAGGCCCGACGGTTGCTTTGGCTTCTTCCTGCAGCGAGTTTGAGAGTGAACATCAAGCGTTTGGGGGCATGTGAATGAATGAAAGGACATTTGACAATTACAACCTTTGTTCTGGATGTGGATGTCCGAGATGCGAGCTAATGCTAAAAGGACACCCTCCGCATTGATTACTCTACCAGGAACTGGTAATGCAGAGAATCTGGATCCCTTTATTTGGTATTTATTAGGTGTCACGTTAGCAAAATAGATGATATGACATAATATTTTAATATGAAAGAGGATGAAAGACTTTCATGCCTTTCATTAGTATGAAAGGGGATGGAAGAGTAGTGACACTCTTTTCAAGTTGATGAAAGGAGAATGAAAGGCGCATTGAGACTTTCTCTTTTATGTGTAGAAAAAAATATCATGTTTAATGTCTTGTTCAATCTATGAAAATATGAAATGAAATAGTGTAGTGAGAGATGCAATTTAATTTCACGAAATAAGATTATAAAATTGATATGTCACACTTGGAAAAAGTGATACGAAAGAGGCTATTAGGAATGGTCTAATAAAACATTATATTCGTATTGAAAGTTTATGACTATCTATCTTTTTTTTCTTTTGTCAGTCGTAACTCTATATGGTGTGTCTTGTTCAACCTATAAAAATATGAAATGAAATAGTGCAGTGAGAGATGCAATTTCATTTCAAAAAATAAGATTAAAAAACTGATATGTCACTTTGAAAAAGTGAAATGAAAGAGACCACTAAGAATGACCTAATAAAACATTGTATTCGTGTCGGAAAGTTTATGATTGTTTATCTTTCGTTTTTCCTTCTTTTGTCAGCCTCGTGTACATATCAGTTGTCACGAAGGTTAATTCTATATGGTGTGGGTTGTAATACTCTCGTCCTCTCATCGGGGAAAGAAAAACTCTCTTCCTGTCATCGAAATGGCGTCCTAAAATCGTGTCTAGAAAATTAAAAAGTGGGCACAGGTTTGACTCAGTTGTTGTAAATAAATAATCATCACAGCTCAAATCAGTATGCAGTACAAAGTACATGTGTGCTCATGAACTGGTCTCTAACGTCCCTCTCTCTCTATATGACAAAGTATATATCTCACAAAAAAATACACAAATAATGATAATTACTCAAAAGCAACGTGCGTAGTAGGTAGTGTCTAGGCCATGAGGCCAGCGGCGAGCATGACAGCGGCGAGACCGAAACCAGCGGCGGCGGTCTTGGTAGCGGCAGAGTTTCCGCCGCCGGGCGTGGACGGCGTGGAGGGAGAGCTTCCCGGAGCACCGGCCGGGGGCATGGTGGAGGCGCCGGCCACGACGTCGATCTGGATCTTCATGCCGCCAGTGCTGGTGCAGTGGTTCGGGAAGCCGCAGATGAAGTAGCGGGTGCCGGGGCGGTCAAGGGTGATGATGTCGTTGCCGGTGGTGTGGGTGGCGATGGCGTTGTCGGTGTTGCACGAGTCGTAGGCCGCCTTGTTCACCTCCAGCACGTCGTGGGCCTGAGGCGAGTACTTGAACACTGCACATTGCCATCAGAATGATGATTAGCCGGTTAATTAATCACTCCAAAACCAAGTAATGAAGTTTTTTTTTTTTGTTGAGAAACGCCTGCTAGTGACAGACAGTGCTTACCAATCTGGTCACCGGGGTGGAACCTCTTGGAGGCGACCCAGTCGGCGTAGTTGGTCCGAAGGTCCCAAGAACCACTGGGCTCGCCGACGTTGTAGGTCGCTGCGGACGCCATGCCGAACACGGCCGCCATAAGGGCAACGACAACGAGAGCTCTTGCCATGGCTGCTCCTGGCTGTGGAAGGGGCGATCCGAGCAGAGAGGAGCTGCTGCTACCTGGTCAAAAGCTAGAGAAGGCTGTGGATGGATGAGACTCGCTGATCTTTCGGGTTGGGTTTGCGTGCATATATATAGACGCACAAAACCGTGGTAGGTGTGGCAGGTATATAAACGCGTCGTCGTTGCAAAATTTTCTGCGAACATATCGGAGCATGCTGCATATTATTATTTTCATTTGGGAGTCGTGCATGCTAATGCTAATAACCAGTATATACCGGACCAGTTCAATTCGCATGCCAAGTACCTGGTCAT
This sequence comes from Chloris gayana, assembly GCA_031894775.1. Lineage (NCBI taxonomy): Eukaryota > Viridiplantae > Streptophyta > Magnoliopsida > Poales > Poaceae > Chloris > Chloris gayana. The sequence continues at coordinate 103,233 of JAUNZO010003595.1, read as the reverse complement.
CTGTTCATACCCGCCGTTGCAAATGTGAAGGGAGTTGTTGGCTTCTCTGACTTTATCGTTCAGACAGACGCTCATTATATTTGACATTATCGTTCAGGTTAGGTTACAACAGAAACGCTAAAATTTCTTCTTGTTATTAGGACGATCCTAACCTTGATTGCTCTAGATTGGGTTAGTTGCATATAACAGCATAAGGAAGCACAAGGAACAAACGGATGGAATTCAAACTAGGCGGCTATATATCAACTGGCCGTCTGGTCCTCTCCGTTGAACAGTACACATGTCGTGCTACTAACTTAATTGGAGCAGTAGGTTACAAAATACGGTTCTCGATCTTGATCGGAAGCAAAGATCTCAGGCCAGCTTCGCGTGTTCCGCATATAGACAAGACCTAGTCAGTGAGCGTGTCGTTATCAAACCATGACCAGTAGAGATATATATAATTTCTGTGTGGCCAACCTCCATTCGTTTTCTGGTCATCATTTACGAAAGCATGTTTCACTTTAGCTGACCTTAACTGTCTCGTAGTTGTTGGCTGATCAAGTCAATGTTGTGGCGTGGTGGACGAAAAGCCAGAGATAAGCTAGAAGCTTCCCTGATGTTGACTTACTCTATCCTCTCGGTGGGTCGGTCTCTAGAAAAGACTGAAAAATAAAGGATTTTTGTAGACAAACTTGTTTCTTGGGATTGTAGCTCGCACGCAGGAATGCAGCACGTTCCCACTTATGCGGTCAACTCACTGCTCGGATTCGACTCTGTAATATCGATCTTTTTGGGCCTGTAATATCGGATGTTTTGAGTGGGCAACCCACTACTAGGATTCGACCTTGTAATATCAGACATTTTGAGTGCAAAACCGGCATTTGACCATTACTACAAACACGTTATTGCAGGGTCAGATTTTTAATAGTGGCCAGGCCCATCCACTACTGTAAAAACCTAGCAATATCGGGCAGCATAACATTAACTGTCCGATATTGCAGTAGAACCCACCAATATCGGCCAAATGACATCACGTCGCCCGATATTGCAGTGAAATCTAAGCAATATCGGACAGTTGATGTCATGCAATCCGATATTGATGTTGTAACACCGTCAGGGCCGTCGCTATGAATTTGAGGCCCCTGTGCGAAAAGTAAAAGGGGCCCTAAAATCAACAAAACCTTGTAAGCTTAGCACTAGCATGCGGCATTCTACGTGCAGCTTCTTAGCTCTATTGTAATTATGGAGCATATTAGCGTTGAGGGTTCCAGTGAGCACCTATAGCGAAGATCAAGCTAGGAATTTTCTTTTGATATCAACAACGTCAGCAGCCGGCAGCACAAGAAGAAACAAGATGTCAAGGTAACTAGGCATATCATTCAGCGCGCCCCTTGCCGAAGCCTACCCTGTTGTTGAGACCTAAGATTGTTGTTTACTCGAAACATAGGACAAGTTGCTAGAGTAATTAGGCATGGAGCACCATAGCATGCAGAGGCCATTGGTCCGGAGAAGACGAACAGACAAGACACCCTTCTCAATAGGAGCTAGACCATATTTGGGATTTCTCAAAAAAAAAATCTTACTAATCCACAAAGATTATTAGAAAAATAAGGGCCCTAATTTTTGGGGGCCCTGGACGGTCGCCCACTCTGTCCTTGCTCCGAGACGGCCCCGACACCGCAATATCGGATATGTGACATCATAGTGCCCTATTTTGTTAGTTTTTTGTTTTGCAAAATGATGTCACCAATATTGCTCGCTTAGACAACAATATCAGCTTGGTGACATTGTCATGCCCGATATTAGTGGCATTATTCAAACCGATAAAAATTTTGCTATTTATTTCATTTCCCATGTCACGGATTCAAATTTTTTTCTCAAAATAGAAAATACATTCACATTATATATACACAAGACCATAGAAACAACCATTAAAACATTATATATACACGAGACATATTTTTCATCCATTTCAACATTCGCATATAAACAATTCATCCAACACAAGTCATCAAAACATAAAACACATTTAAAACTCATCCGGCCAAACCGGCTCTAGTTCCTTGATCTCTTCTCCTTTACCTTGGTATTTTACTCAGTTGCATCTTTGATGTGTTTGTTGCCACCATAATTACAAAGTTCTTCATATATGGAAACATTACTTAGTGGATCAAAATATTTACCTTTTTTGCTACAGAACTCACGAAGCAAGAAGCGGAGCAGCTTAGATGCAATGAGTTGGAGCGTGCTTTCTTCTAAATATGAATTATCTTTTATCCGAGCATAATGTGGCTGCAGTAAAGTAAAACAAACCACTATAGTAGTAATGCAATAAAATCCTAATACTTACATCTTTCCATGGGTGAGGTTCTTCCGTAGAGAATGTTAGGATGTGTGGCATGGGCAATTTTCAAGTCTTTTCGATAACTTAAATAAGGATGAAAGATGGATTGTTTTTAAAAAAGGCATGCCCGTATTGCCGCTATCGATATTATTCCCTTTCTTCTCCTTCTTCTTTCTATAGGTGTATTTGGTATTTTTTATCATTTCAAACATAAATTAACCGTCTCGAAATTTAGGAGTCAGCTCTATCTCAATTGTGCCATCAAATTCATCCATCTTTTGTAACACCCCAAAAATAAACATACAAAGGGATGCTACTAAAACCCCGCGTACAACCATAATTGAAATAATATAAATTGACAAATAAAAACACCGCGGAAGCAATAAAATATTCAAGAGATAAAACAATAAAATCTCTCTCTAGCATTTAGCATTCTAGCAACAATATGTATCCATATGTTTAAACATCACTCAACAACCAAAACTGTAGACTCCAACTATGGTGATCATATGTTCTTTATTATGATTGCATGAGAAAAACTATAAACATGTTCAAGGCTGAGCACAAGAGACCTGCGGGTTTGCTAAAGCCTCTAGAGATTCCACAATGGAAATGAGAGAATATTACTATGGATTTTGTGGTTGGTTTACCTCGCTCTCCTCGAGGTAAAGATGCCATTTGGGTGGTTGTTGATTGTGACATCCCATGTCACGATTAAGGTTAACCAAGTAATTAGCACCCTAATCACATCACTAATGGACATTCATGCTAATTACCCAAAAGAAAAATAAGAAAAATAAAAGAGAAAAGGAAAAATATGGATTAAACCCTAACCCTAACCTAGCCCTAAGAAAAATGCAAAAGGTATAAAAACACCACCCATATATTTTTGCACCACTGCATTGCTCATGTAAAAAGATGAATTTACAGCATTTTTACAAAATTTTTGAATAAAGTTTTGAATGCCCAAAAATTCAAATTCAAATCTGAAACGTCTCTGTTTATGAATTTTGTATGAATTTTTGGAAGCAAGATTAGAAATTCAAACTATAAGATGAAAATTCAAGCACATCATGCTGAAGCTCTAGATATTTTGGTTTCGGAATTTGGAGCAGCAAAAGTATGAATTTTGCTCAAAGTTTCAAACCACAGATTTGAATTTTGAATTCGGAGCTCGAGCTACGGGGACCGCCGGACAATGGCGGCTGTGCCCGCCGGTCCGCTGCCCCCGCGCCCGCTCCAGCGCTTGTCTCCGCCCTGTCCCGTCGCCACGCAAGCCCGGCCCACCTCCCAACCGTCCCTGTACCTACCGGCCAACAGGAACGGCCGGGAGTAATGGCGCGCCGCCCACGCCGCCGCCCGCTCTACCGCCGCCCCCTTAGAAAAACGCCACACGAGGGCCAAGGCCGCATCCCGAACCCCCTCAATCATTGCCCAGTTTCCCCTGCTCCTCCTCGCACCACCAGCTCCCGCCCTCTTCCCCCGCAGACCGCGCGCCACCGGAAAATCGAGCCGTCGCCCGCTATGGCCGCCCCGAGCTTCCCCGCATCGCGCGCCGCCTAGGTAGGCCGTCTCGCCCTCCTTTCTTCGCCGGTTCGTGCGCGAGGACGTGTCCGAGTTCCCCCCGACGCGTTTCCCTCCTCCGCCCCGAGGTCGTCGGGAATTTGAGAAGGAGCTCGTCGCCGCCGCCGCCGCCGCCATCCCGCCACCTCCCCGACGAGCTCGCACTTCCGGTCATCCCCAACCTCGAGCGAGCCCACACCGCCGGTCCCCGCACGAAGGTGATGCTCCCGGACCAGCTCCCTTCCCCTCTCGCTCCTCGAGCCGCGCGTGCACCGCCGCCGCACCTCCGCAAGCGCCGCCGCTCGCCGCGCCGGTGCCCCGGTCGTCGCGGGCCCCCTTAGACCCCACCACCATGTTCCCCACGCCTCGCCCTTCACTTCCACGAAAAGGCAGTGCTTGAGCTGCCCCAGAACGTCGCCGCGGGCGAGCTCGCCGGCGCCGGCCACCGCACGCCGGAGCCCGCGTCGCCCCTTTTTAAATTTGCCCTAGTGGCAAATCTCTAATTTGACCCGAACTTCATTCAAGTTTGAAAAATTCATATCTCGCATTTGAAATGTGCAAAAATTACAAACTAAAATGTTTTGGAAACTAGAGGATCTGTACTTTCATAAAAGTAACATGAGCTGGCCAGATTTGAATGTTTTCATATTTTTACAAAAATGACAAAAGTCAAACCCTGAAAAGTTAACTAAGTCATAACTTTAAATCTATAAATCAAAAAGGGCTGCCACTTGGTCAAAACCTTCCCCTAAGCATACATGAATTTTTGGCACTGGAAGATCTGTATTTCATTACATATTTTTCAAGTTATTGCATTTCTTGCATTCTCTGTATTTAATTTTTTAATTAAATCCATGTAAATCATTTTTGCATGAAACTTGGTAATTAATTCCCTCCTTGTACTGTGCATGTGTGGAAAAGTCCATGTTAATTTTGAGCATGTTAAATAATTATTCTTGCAAACCCTAGATCCATTTCCATAAAAGGTTAATTTCAGCACATGTATAATAGGTTTTATGCTTCACAAAATTGTATTTCTGCATGTTTATGTAATTTTCATTGTCCACCATGTCCCTTAGCACTTCATGGCAGGGTTAGTAAAAAGGTTTCATGTATTCCACGCATGTATTAACTGCGGAATCAAATTCTTGTTTTAAAGTGCATTCGTCATCGCATGTGGCAATAAAACACTTAACTCAAGAAGTTCGCATTTGAATTGCATTTAAACTTTACTAATTCTGTTCCTAAATTCTGAACCCATGTGTTAATCACAACATTCCTGTCGAGTATTAAGTCTTTGCTCATGCATTATTAGAGTTATGCTTGTTCATGTAATTAATTTCCGTAAGGAGAACAGGAGTCATGTTCATGCTTACTAGGGTTTAATTAAACAAAGCTTTTAGTTAACTCATTCATGAGCATCCTTACAAAAACAGCACATATGCATTGCCATCATCATCGACCTTGTGTTCACATTATTTATGCAATTGCATTTCATTCTCTAGGTGACGACGCCGAATTGAACCCGCCGGAAGAGACGATTGCAACACTCAACGCTTGTGAGGCTAGTGCTAACTTCGATCACTCTCAAGGAAAGCTCCGGTGCATTCCTATTATTTGAAATGTTTTTCTTTTATCACTATATTAAGGATGATGAATGTGCATTAAGTTCTAGGAATTTATTGGAAATCCACGTGCATAAAATTCCTACATGTCCTATGTTCATTATGTGTCCTATCCTCGTTAGAAATGCTATGCTATGCCTATAGAGTCAACGATAGAATGGGGACCTCACTTATGGCTTATGATTAAATTTGAACATGATGAATTTGGTTAAAATTGAGAACAACCCATTGTGGCTCCGCGAACAAGTTTGAGTTGTGTACCACTTGTATACCTTTCTTATGGGGATTGGTAAACCTATGTAGCTTGTAAGTTGTAAAGTGAGCCGGATATCTCACCGACCCAGAGGTGATGTGTATGGCACGGTGGTTGCACGGGTTGAGGACCGTTGGAGAGTACACGGGTTAAGCCTTGGGCACGTTGTTGAACGGTCGCAAGGGGGACGTGTACTCGGGGTCGGTGGCCCCGTGTTTCGCTTTATGATGAACTCGCGAACGGTGGCCATACGTGTTCTTAAATGATGCGTATGTCGTGCATTTGGGTCTTTTCCTGCAGGATCAATAATTCAATAATGATCGCCGTTCCTCTCGATTAATGAGTACCACTTGATTCGAGCAGTTTACAATGTGTAGTAAGAGGAGAAGAATGAGATGGTTGCTGTTTTATATTGATATTAATTTTTATTGCAAACTCTTGTATTGTTAGCATGCTCACTAAAGTTCCTTCTATGCAACAACCCTATTAATTTGGCTAAGTCATAAAATTGCCAACCTAATTAGCATAGGTGCTATTTATGCAAAAATGCCAAGTTAAACCGGTCGAGCCCCATGCATCTAGGAGTCGGTCTTGGATGACCAATTTGACGGGTAAGACTTGCGGAGTATGCTAGATACTCGGGCTTTGCCACTACATGTTTATTTACAGGTTTTCCGCAAGCCGGGTTTTGCGATTGTTGTGGTAAGGTTGTTTGGGATGGAGAAGAGCCCAAAGAGTGGACCATTGAATGGGTCCCTAGCTCTCCGACCTATGATGAGTGAGCCGTGGCCTAGGCCGTCACGGTTCGCATAAGTTATCTATGTATCGTCGTGTTATGTAATCGCTTCCGCACTTTATTTCGAACCAAGATCATGGCTATGCAAGACTTGAACTCGAACATAATGTATCTTTTATTCGAACTCTATGTTGTAATCAAGACTTAACTATGAAACCTTGCAAATCGTGTATGTTTGTTAATGTGATGCTATGTATGGTTGCTTCGTCAATCATCTCCCAAGGCGATCCGTACCACACTTAACTATCTTTCGGGATAGGGGTGTGACACGTGGTATCGGAGCCGACTTGGGATTTACATCACGCTAACACTCATTCTAAAAATCTTAAACCCGTTCTTGAGGCACGGTGAGGTACGAGTCTAGATAGAAAGGCCAATATAAGGACTATATAGAATGGTGGCAAAACTAACCCCGTGTTATGATTGTTTACATATTCTGCAACTACGACTTGAGCAAAGGTATGCAAATGTGTGTGGTCAATTTTCGCATAATATTATTGGTGTGACTCGAATACACTCTTATTCGAGAGCTCTTCATGTGAGGCGAGGTGACATGGATTTATTTTTGGCTTGTTTCTTTTGAATTTGGTGTAATATTTCTGGAATTCCTCTCTTGCAGGTACCTAACCACGTTTTAGTTCATGTAGTATCATGTGAGAGGTGTGTGTGTGCCACCGATGCGCTTGTCCGATATTCGTATCGGCGGGCGCGGTCTTTTAATTTTTGTGAGGACGTACGAAACGACATATTGAACATCCATCATCCTTGCATATCATGTCATCATATCAAGCATATGCATGTAAACTTGTCTAAATGAACAATCACAAAAAAATTTGATCACCTAGCTTAATTCTCACAAAGGGTTGAAAGCCGAAACACAAAAACGTGGCAGATTTCGTAACTTTGACAAAAATGAGCATAACTTTCTCCATACTTATCCAAATAAGGAAAATGAGGACTTTATGGAAAGCTTGTGTTATGCCCTTCAACAAAATTCTAGTCTCAGGTCTTGCAAAAATCTGGAACGGAGCTGAAATTGCCCATTACAGAGAGCTGTTCTGGATTTCCAGAATGTGCTCCGGTTCTGTCCCTGTCGTAGATCGCTCATAACTTTCAAACGACAAGTTGGATTGAGCTGTTCTGGGATGCGTTGGAAAGCTTAAGAAGTTATCTAAAACGTTTGTAACAAAGAAAATTTTAATTCTGTCCAGAAACAGGAGTAAAGATCGAGTTTCCGTAACAGGTCGCAGCTGTCCAGAAAGCCGAACCGTGTTAGGTCCTGTGTGAAAAGTTTGGTTGCATTCTTTTGCTAAGTTGGTGCCATTTCATCATTCATGCTTTACTTATTAGCATGTTTTGTTGTTGGATATTGAGTTTTGACTTGTGTTTCAAAATTCTTCGACAGATGGCCCCCGGCAAGCTCATGTTGGATCGTGAGAACCTCGCGAGGCGGGTGCTCGAGTTGGAGCAGGAGCGTGCTGCCCTGCAGGCCACCCTCACCACCCGCGACGCCGAGCTCACCACCCGCGACGCCAAGCTCGTTGCTCGCGCCACCGAGCTTGCTGCCCGCACCGCCGAGCTAGCCGAGCGCACTACCGAGGTGGACACCCTCCGTACACAGCTCGAGTATAGCGAGACGGAGCGTTAGAGTTTCTTCGAGCAGCTCCACGACGCCAACCTTACCCTTGAGGGCAATGGAGCCGCCGCTCTGCAGGCCACGCTCGATGAGCGTGAGGCCCAGCTCACCGTCGCGAACGAGGAGAACTACATCCTCTCCGGCCAGGTGGATGCCCTTCTGGAAGAGAAGGATGAGTTGGAGGTTACTCTTCTCGGAGACTCAGTGGCGCTAGGGATGCTTTAGAGGGAGACCTCCGGAACGCCCGGGCAACCATCGCGCATAACAACGCCACCATTGAGCATCTCCAAGCCACCAACGACGCCCTGCACGCTATCTTTAATGGCGGACCTCCCGAGCCACTTGAGATCATCCCACCCGAGGATGACGTGGAGATGGGTGATGGTGAGGATGCTTCCGACGTCGAGGACGGAGCACCACCCTCTCCCATGAGGGGTGACGACGACTACTACGGCGATGACGACGAGTAGTTGTCACAACCGGTGGTCGTAGCTCTATGTGTTGTAGGAATTGTAATATCGTGAGGCATGTAACCGTGTATGGAAAACGATCCGCGTGTTGTTAATTAAGCTCTCCGAGATTTGTGTTTGTTTATGGGTCACATATGATGTAACCTAAGACCGTGTTGTATCGGATTTGTGGTTTCCCGTGTATCAAAAAGTTCTATCATATTGCTACTATGTTAGAATCTATGGAATATGTGTGTTGCCAACGCATTATGCTTATTTCATCACTATTTCTTTCGAACATGCAATCTGAAATTTTTGATCCCTTATGTCCAATGTCATGTTTTCTTGCCATTTTAGCTCCAAAACTAATGGGCTAACGTGAGAAAGTTTTTCATATGTGACAGATGGTGAATACCCGTCGTGGTGAAGCTTCCGGAAGTGGTCATGGTGGGAGGGATGAGCAACTCCCTAACCCTCCACCTCTCACGCCGTTGGAACAACTCGTGTCCAACCAAAACGAGATGTTCCGCTTGTTCTTCGCGAGCCAAACCAACCAAGGACAAGGCCAAGGACCGCCACCCCAAGGGCCGAGGAATTCCACCTATGCCGACTTTTGGGCAACTCAACCGCCCAAGTTTGGTGAAGCTACTACCGATCCTTTGGAAGCGGATAATTTCCTCCGTATCATTGAGTCGAAGTTTGCTCTCCTCAATTGCACATCGGAGTAAAAGGTTCTCTTTGCGGCTCAACAACTCCGTGGCTCCGCTAGTGCATGGTGGGCAAGTTTCACCGCCGCCCTTCCCGTCGGTACTCAAGTGAATTGGCCGGACTTTTGCACCGCGTTTCGCGCGCATCACATTCCCGCCGGTCTCATGAAGCGCAAGTTGTAAGAGTTCCTCAATTTGAAGCAAGGAACCGGAACCGTGCAAGAGTATGCGCGGAAGTTCAACTATTTGGCTCAATATGCATCCTATCATGCCGACACGGATGACAAGAAAAAGGATTGTTTCCGTTCGGGGCTAAGCCCGGAGTTGCAAGATCGCTTGGCCCAAGTCACTACCGGCACGTTCAACGACTTAATGAGTGTCGCAATTGTGCAAGAAGATGCTATCCGTGCTCACCAAGAGGACAAGAAGAGGAAGCGTGCCGTAGAAAATCCATCCGGCTCCGCTCCGCCCAAGTACAAGTTAGCCATCACTTCCCCGTCCGGACAGAAGTTTTGGGCCGCATTACCGCCGACGGGGGATCTCGTCGATTTGTGCCGCAGCCGCACCACCACTCTCACGGTTGAAATCAGCAGCACAACAATTCATTCCGCCCTCCACAGCAGCAATACCAAGGTGCGAGGCCCGGTCCTCAAGGTCCGTGCTTTAACTGTGGACGTCCGGGTCATTTCGCAAAGGATTGCCGTGTTCCGACACGTAACCCGGGCAACAACAACAACAACAACACCAACAATGGCTCCGGAAGTGGAAACAACAATCAAAACCGCAATGGGAATAATGGAAATGGGAACCGCAATCAATCCTCCACTCCAAATGCTAAGAATGGCCGAGTCAACTATACCACGGCCGAAGAGATTCAAGCGGGAGAACCGGTACTCTCGGGTATGTTTTCGGTCAACAACCACTCCACTTTGGTTCTTTTTTATTCGGGTGCAACTCATGATTTCATTAGTCAAGCATGTGCAAAAACTTTACAACTCACTCCTACCGTTTTGGATATTCCCTATATCATCACATCACCCGGTGGAAAAATAAAAACAAACCTAGAGTTGAGGCAAGTACCCCTAAATCTAGAAAGAAAAGTATACCCCTCCTCTCTCATAATTTTAAGTGGGCAAGGAATAGACACAATTCTAGGTATGAGATGGATGAAGCTCCATAAAGCCGTTTTGCACATCGATTCCCGAGAAGTTCACCTAAACTCACCACTCCATGGTTCGTCTATTCTCCGATTACCCCACCCAAAGCCTTCCACCTCAAAAATCTACCATCTTGAGGGAAAGAGGATTGAGGATATACCCGTGGTATGTGAGTTTCCCGATGTGTTCCCGGAGAACTTACCGGGCATGCCACCCGATCGGGATGTCGAGTTTAAAATTGAGCTCCAACCCGGTACGGCACCAATTTCCCGTAGGCCGTACAAATGGCTCCCAATGAGCTAGCAATCTTGAAGGAACAATTGGGTGAGCTTATGGACAAAGGATACATTCGTCCTAGTTCATCTCCGTGGGGATGCCCCGCTCTCTTTGTGAAGAAGAAGGACAAGACGCTACGCCTATGTGTGGATTATCGCCCTCTCAATGCGGTAACTATCAAGAATAAATACCCACTCCCTCGGATTGATATTCTCTTTGATCAATTAGCTGGTGGTAAGGTCTTCTCTAAGATTGATCTCCGATCCGGTTACCACCAAATCAAGATCCGAGCCGAAGATATTCCAAAAACCGCATTCTCTACGCGGTATGGTCTCTTTGAGTATCTCGTCATGTCTTTTGGGCTTACAAATGCCCCGGCTCATTTCATGTACTTGATGAATTCGGTTTTTATGCCCGAATTGGATAAGTTTGTCGTGGTCTTCATTGACGACATTCTTATTTATTCGAAGTCCGAAGAAGAGCATGCCGAACACCTTCGCATTGTTCTCCAACGGCTTCGTGATCATCAATTGTATGCCAAGTTTAGCAAGTGTGAATTTTGGTTGAAGCAAGTTCCGTTTTTGGGCCATATCATTTCCGCGGAAGGTGTTGCCGTTGACCCGAGTAAAGTTGAAGAAGTGCTTACTTGGAAGTCGCCAAGATCGGTGAGACAAATCCGAAGCTTTCTTGGTCTTGTCGGTTATTATCGGAAATTCATTCCCAATTTTTCAAGCATAGCCAAGCCCATGACAAAATTGTTGGAGAAAGATGCTAAGTTTAAATGGAGCCGTGAATGTGAAGAAGCTTTTCAAACTCTCAAGAAGCATTTAACGTCCGCTCCGGTATTAGCCCAAGCCGACATCACCAAGCCATTTGACGTGTATTGTGATGCGTCCGGCACCGGTCTAGGATGGGTGCTAATGCAAGAAGGTCGTGTCATTGCTTATGCTTCTCGTCAACTTCGCAAGCACGAACAACACTACCCTACCCATGATTTGGAGCTAGCCTCGGTTGTCCTTGCTTTGAAAACTTGGAGGCATTATCTACTTGGGAATCTTGTCAATCTCTACACCGAGCATAAGAGTCTCAAGTACATCTTCACCCAACAAGAGTTGAATATGAGGCAACGTCGATGGTTGGAATTAATCAAGGATTATGAGTTGGAAATTCATTATCATCCGGGTAAAGCTAACGTGGTTGCCGACTCTTTGAGTCGCAAGGATCAATGCAATCATGTTACCGGTTGTTCTATGGAAAATCCGGAAATTTCAAATTTGAGAGAACCGAGCTTTCGAGTTATTCCCTATGGTTCGTTATACAACCTAGCTCTTATTCCTACCCTTCGTGAGGAAATTATTGAGGCACAAAAGAAGGATGAAGGGATGGAATTTATTCGGCAAAAGATAGAGAAAGATGAAGCTACATGTTTCCGACAAGATGCCGATGGTGTATTATGGTTCAACCAACGTCTCGTTATTCCGAAGAATATGGAACTACGGAAGAAAATAATGGATGAGGCACATTTGTCTAAATATTCCATACACCCCGGTAGCAACAAAATGTATCGCAGCCTAAGAGAAAAGTTTTGGTGGACACGCATGAAGCGTGAGATTGCACGGTATGTGGCCGAGTGTGATACTTGTCAACGAGTGAAGGCTGACCACTTGAGAAAAGCGGGATTAGTGAACCCATTGAAAATTCCCGTTTGGAAGTGGGAGGACATTGCTATGGATTTTATCGTTGGATTGCCTCTCACATCAAAGAAGCATGATTCAATTTGGGTTATTGTGGATAGATTAACCAAGTCCGCGCATTTCATTCCCGTCCATACTACCTACAATACCAAGAAGTATGCCGAGCTATACATCTCAAGAGTGTTATGTTTGCATGGAGTACCTAAAACCATTGTTTCCGATCGATGTCCGCAATTTGTTTCTCGCTTTTGGGAGCAATTGCATTCTTGTCTTGGTACCACTCTCATTAGAAGCTCCGCTTATCACCCTCAAACGGACGGACAAACCGAAAGATTAAATCAATACTTAGAGGATATCTTGAGAGCATGTGTTATGGAAAATAGAGGGAATTGGGATGATTGTCTTCCATTCGCCGAATTATCGTACAACAATAGCTATCAAGAGAGTTCGAGAATGTCACCATTTGAAGCATTGTATGGTCACTCTTGTCGTACACCCTTAAATTGGTCGGAAGTGGGAGAAAGAACCAATTTTGGTCCCGATCTCGTCACTCAAGCCGAAGAAAAGGTCCGGCAAATTCAAGCCAACATGAAAGCCGCACAATCACGCCAAGTGAGTTACGCTAACAAGAGGAGACGCCCATTGGAATTTGAGAAAGGAGATCATGTCTATCTTCGTGTCTCTCCGAATAAGGGGGTGTCTCGGTTTGGAATTAAAGGAAAGTTAGCACCCCGCTATATTGGATCCTATCCGATTGTGGAAATGCATACCGCGGTTGCTTACCGATTGCAACTACCGGGAAGTCTTGCTCGTGTGCACAATGTGTTCCATGTATCTCAACTCAAGAAATGCTTGAAGCCTCCGATAGATGTGGTCATTTCCGACACCGATCAACTAGAAGAAGATCTCTCCTACCCCGAATACCCCATCCGGATTATTGATCAAAACGACCGAGTAACTCGCAATCGCACCATCACCTTCTATAAAGTGCAATGGAGTAATCACACCGAGGAAGAAGCAACTTGGGAACAAGAGGACTTTCTAGAGAAGAATTTTCCCGAGTTCCTCGCATCGCACAAATCGGTAAATTTCGCACTCCCTCTCCTTAATGCGTAGCGATTCTCGGGACGAGAATTTCTTTAACGGGGAGGGCTGTGACATCCCATGTCACGATTAAGGTTAACCAAGTAATTAGCACCCTAATCACATCACTAATAGAGCATTCATGCTAATTACTCAAAAGAAAAATAAGAAAAATAAAAGAGAAAAGGAAAAATATGGATTAAACCCTAACCCTAACCTAGCCCTAAGAAAAATGCAAAAAGTATAAAAACACCACCAATATATTTTTGCACCACTGCATTGCTCATGTAAAAAGATGAATTTACAGCATTTTTATAAAATTTTTGAATAAAGTTTTGAATGCCCAAAAATTCAAATTCAAATCTGAAACGTCTCTGTTTATGAATTTTGTATGAATTTTTGGAAGCAAGATTAGAAATTCAAACTATAAGATGAAAATTCAAGAACATCATGATGAAGCTCTAGATATTTTTGTTTCTGAATTTGGAGCAGCAGAAGTATGAATTGTGCTCAAAGTTTCAAACCACAAATTTGAATTTTGAATTCGGAGCTCGAGCTACGGGGACCGCTGGACAATGGCGGCTGTGCCCGCCGGTCCGCTACCCCCGCGCCCGCTCTAGCGTGTGTCTCCGCCCTGTCCCGTCGCCACGCAAGCCCGGCCCACCTCCCAACCGTCCCTGTACCCGCCGGCCAACAGGAACGGCCGGGAGTAATGGCGCCCGCCCACGCCGCCGCCCGCTCTGCCGCCGCCCCCTTAGAAAAACGCCGCACGAGGGCCAAGGCCGCATCTCGGGACCCCCTCAATCATTGCCCAGTTTTCCCTGCTCCTCCTCGCACCACCAGCTCCCGCCCTCTTCCCCCGCAGACCGCGCGCCATCGGAAAATCGAGCCGCCGCCCGCCATGGCCGCCCCGAGCTTCCCCGCATCGTGCGCCGCCTAGGTAGGCCGTATCGCCCTCCTTTCTTCGCCGGTTCGTGCGCGAGGACGTGTCCGAGTTCCCCCCGATGCGTTTCCCTCCTCTGCCCCCAGGTCGTCGGGAATTTGAGAAGGAGCTCGTCGCCGCCGCCGCCGCCATCCCGCCACCTCCCCGACGAGCTCGCACTTCCGGTCATCCCCAACCTCGAGTGAGCCCACGCCGCCGGTCCCCGCACGAAGGTGATGCTCCCGAACCAGATCCCTTCCCCTCTCGCTCCTCGAGCCGTGCGCGCACCGCCGCCGCACCTCCGCAAGCGCCGCCGCTCGCCGCGCCGGTGCTCCGGTCATCGCGGGCCCCCTTAGACCCCACCACCATGTTCCCCACGCCGCGCCCTTCACTTCCACCAAAAGGCAGAGCTTGAGCTGCCACAGAACGTCGCCGCGGGCAAGCTTGCCGGCGCCGGCCACCGCATGCCGGAGCCCGCGCCGCCTCTTTTTAAATTTGCCCTAGTGGCAAATTTGTAATTTGACCCGAACTTCATTCAAGTTTGAAAAATTCATATCTCGCGTTTGAAATGTCTAAAAATTACAAACTAAAATGTTTTGGAAACTAGAGGATCTGTACTTTCATAAAAGTAACATGAGCTGGCCAGATTTGAATGTTTTCATATTTTTACAAAAATGACAAAAGTCAAACCCTGAAAAGTTAACTAAGTCATAACTTTAAATCTATAAATCAAAAAGGGCTGCCACTTGGTCAAAACCTTCCCCTAAGCATACATGAATTTTTGGCACTGGAAGATCTGCATTTCATTACATATTTTTCAAGTTATTGCATTTCTTGCATTCTCTGTATTTATTTTTTTAATTAAATCCGTGTAAATCATTTTTGCATGAAACTTGGTAATTAATTCCCTCCTTGTACTGTGCATGTGTGAAAAAGTCCATGTTAATTTTGAGCATGTTAAATAATTATTCTTGCAAACCCTAGATCCATTTCCATAAAAGGTTAATTTCAGCACATGTATAATAGGTTTTATGCTTCACGAAATTGTATTTCTGCATGTTTATGTAATTTTCGTTGTCCACCATGTCCCTTAGCACTTCATGGCTGGGTTAGTAAAAAGGTTTCATGTATTCCACGTATGTATTAACTGCGGAATCAAATTCTTGTTTTAAAGTGCATTCGTCATCGCATGTGGCAATAAAACACTTAACTCAAGAAGTTCGCATTTGAATTGCATTTAAACTTTACTAATTCTGTTCCTAAATTCTGAACCCATGTGTTAATCACAACATTCCTGTCGAGTATTAAGTCTTTGCTCATGCATTATTAGAGTTATGCTTGTTCATGTAATTAATTTCCGTAAGGAGAACAGGAGTCATGTTCATGCTTACTAGGGTCTAATTAAACAAAGCTTTTAGTTAACTCATTCATGAGCATCCTTACAAAAACAGCACATATGCATTGCCATCATCATCGACCTTGTGTTCACATTATTTATGCAATTGCATTTCATTCTCTAGGTGACGACGCCGAATTGAACCCGCCGGAAGAGACGATTGCAACACTCAACGCTTGTGAGGCTAGTGCTAACTTCGATCACTCTCAAGGCAAGCTCCGGTGCATTCCTATTATTTGAAATGTCTTTCTTTTATCACTATATTAAGGATGATGAATGTGCATTAAGTTCTAGGAATTTATTGGAAATCCACGTGCATAAAATTCCTACATGTCCTATGTTCATTATGTGTCCTATCCTCGTTAGAAATGCTATGCTATGCCTATGGAGTCAACGATAGAATGGGGACCTCACTTATGGCTTATGATTAAATTTGAACATGATGAATTTGGTTAAAATTGAGAACACCCCATTGTGGCTCCGCGAACAAGTTTGAGTTGTGTACCACTTGCATACCTTTCTTATGGGGATTGGTAAACCTATGTAGCTTGTAAGTTGTAAAGTGAGCCGGATATCTCACCGATCCGGAGGTGATGTGTATGGCACGGTGGTTGCACGGGTTGAGGACCGTTGGAGAGTACACGGGTTAAGCCTTGGGCACGTTGTTGAACGGTCGCAAGGGGGACGTGTGCTCGGGGTCGGTGGTCCCGTGTTTTGCTTTATGATGAACTCGCGAACGGTGGCCATACGTGTTCTTAAATGATGCGTATGTCGTGCATTTGGGTCTTTTCCTGCAGGATCAATAATTCGATAATTATCGCCGTTCCTCTCGGTTAATGAGTACCACTTGATTCGAGCAGTTTACAATGTGTAGTAAGAGGAGAAGAATGAGATGGTTGCTATTTTATATTGATATTAATTTGTATTGCAAACTCTTGTATTGTTAGCATGCTCACTAAAGTTCCTTCTATGCAACAACCCTATTAATTTGGCTAAGTCATAAAATTGCCAACCTAATTAGCATAGGTGCTATTTATGCAAAAATGCCAAGTTAAACCGGTCGAGCCCCATGCATCTAGGAGTCGGTCTTGGATGGCCAATTTGACGGGTAAGACTTGCGGAGTATGCTAGATACTCGAGCTTTGCCACTACATGTTTATTTACAGGTTTCCCGTAAGCCGGGTTTTGCGATTGTTGTGATAAGGTTGTTTGGGATGGAGAAGAGCCCAAAGAGTGGACCATTGAATGGGTCCCTAGCTCTCCGACCCATGATGAGTGAGCCGTGGCCTAGGCCGGCACGGTTCGCATAAGTTATCTATGTATCGTCGTGTTATGTAATCGCTTCCGCACTTTATTTCGAACCAAGATCATGGCTATGCAAGACTTGAACTCGAACATAATGTATCTTTGTTGACGTCAAAAGTCGCCAATACACCGTTGTCCGGAGAGTCCACCGAAACTCCGGCCGACGCAGAGTCCTGTGCTCCCAACGGACCGGCTCGGCTCGCCGATGTTCGTGTGCGCTGGTGCGTGCCGGATGGTTTTCCTGCAAACCAACAAAGACAATAAAAAGTGTAAAATTCCAGGTCATCGGCCCAAATAGACCGATGTGCAGCCGTGGCCGATTATGGCGTAAGATAGACAAAATCGGCCATATACAGGGAACAGCACGGCCCATCCATTTATGTATTAAATGCCAGGCAAACGAATCGTGATACGAATGATACGGAATCGGCCGACGCTATAACATGCAATCGGTGGCTAGCAGCCGATTTCGTCGATAAGCGATCAAATCATTAAGACTTTGCAGGGATATATATCGAATAAAACGTAAACAAGGCAATTGTCAATGGGATGTAACTAATTTGATAACAAGAAGATGTTTTAAACATCAATCAGATCCGTGAATCGGCCGATCGAGTATTCGGCCAATTCTGCCATTGATTATAGCAGATGAATTATTTAGATCTATCTAAATGTATAATGATGATTAATAAAATTATACTAATAACTCCGATTCAAAAGCAGCTTTAACAGATTTGGCACTAATTAAACATAAAACAGCTAATGAACGTGATAAGCAATCGGCTAAACACTCCGAAAGAACAAGTAAGACAAATACAACCACGCAGATCCCAAATCGACCGGTCGCTCCAACAGGACAAGTCAACCGATGGCACGCGATCGGACCAGGTCTAACGGCCGCGCACGCTCGGCCGATTCAGGACAAGCACAATCATAAACGCCTTAACTATGAAAGTAAATCTACACCCTAGCCAATCGGTTGCATGCGCCTAGGACAAGTCAACTATCGCAAAGGCAAACACAGGACACCTCAACCGAATCCGCACGATCGAATCGGCCAAGATGTAAAAGAATTCTCATAGTGGCTACCGTGACTCGAACGACCGGATCCGAGCCAATCGGCGTTGGGAACAAAGGCTGGAACGGGGAGGTAGGACAAGTCAAACTACCTCCACCACGAGCCCGGACCAGGTCAACTTGACTCATCCCGGCCGATACTCACTACGCCGATCGAGAACAGATCTAGTCGCCGGATAACTAGCAATTAAGCCATCTAATTACGAACAATGCGCCGAGAACTAGACAACATAATTACCTTGTCAAGCCAACTTGTTGTCGACCGGAGCCCCGAAGATCCCCGCGCAAAACAGTAAAGAATTGACAGAAAATTAGGGTTTGGCGATGCGCCGAAAGTTGTATTGGATGTGAATCGAGTTTACATGTTACATCCGAGTATGTATTTATACTCGGCGCAAAGAATCCTACTCGGACCTTCTTCGGGCCGATTTCCTAACCGACTAGGATCTTTCCCAAAATTAAACTATTCATTTCTAATTTTACGACGTGGGCCAAGCCCATCAATGTTATGCTCTTCCGTTGGCGTCCGCGCACGATTCCCGGGAGGGACGCGCCTTTACTCGCCCAAGCGGCCGTCGGCCTTCCGCCCACCGGCCCTCTTTTGACCTATAGTCGCCGACAATGGGTCCCTTGGTCAAAAACCGGCGTCAACACATGTCCCCCGGTCCGGGGTATGCAACGCATGCGTCGGACTGATTTATCCTCTTTTATCGCGCCGGTTTTATCGCCCGTCACTTCTCCATAAAACCCGGGGCCACCCCCGGTCATTTCCCATCTGTTTCTTCTCCTTGGCTTTCGTCTTCATCTGTTCTAGCGACCTTTGCTTTCTCGAGCCTTTTCAACTTCTCACCGCGCCGCCGCCGTTTTTCTCCTCCGGCGACCATGAATCCTCGCTCGTTGCTGCTGCTGCTGCTGCCGCCGCCGGCCGCGTCGTCGCCACCACCAACGCCGTTCCCGAGGTAATGTACATCCGAGCATCCCTCTTTTCTACCTTTGCAATTTTCTTCGTGTTCTTGTTCTTGTTCATTTTCACAATTTATTTCTGTTTCGCTTCTCATTTTAGCCCTATTCCTCGTTTTTAGGAGATCCGGAACCAAGTTGTTATTCCATCCAATATCCCAACTCATTTCTTCTTGGGTCCTATGGGTGATCCCGACCCCACAGATCTCATCCGTGCCGAAACGAACCGGGTCCCGTTTCGGCAACGAGCCTCCTCTACCGGCCGAGTAGGCCAACAGCTTTCGGTCATGGCCGACTCCCGTTGCAGGATGGCGCGATTGGTATAACCGAGTATCGGCCGTCCATCAGCAAGGTTGGGCCAATATCGGCATCGCCCACGCCATCAAACTCTCTTTGGCCGATCACCACAAGAACGAACCGTTGCTCGGTGGCAGCTTCTTATCTCTCGGTCGGATGCCTTGAATCGCTTCATGTTCGGCCACGGCCGGCTACCATGACCCTCCTGGACACGGTCATGTTGGCCGATTTGAATATCACGGCGGAGGCCACCCCGGATGCCATCCGCATTAAGTCCTCCCATCGGATCAACCCTAAGGACACCAGGGGTTGGAAGAACTACATCCGGACCTACAACAAGGGGCACGGCACGGCCGATCGCCGCGAGCACGTTGCCTTCCTCAACATGTGGCTTGACCACTTCTTCTTTTGTGGGGTCGGCGTGAGCCCCACAAACAATTTTCTGCCGATAGCCGATAGGGTCGGCCGACAGCCTATGCCCTCCCCATGGGCAAGTATCTTCCGGGATCGGCCTACCTCCTTCTTCACCAGGTTTCGGTGGAGTTGCGTTCCGGCCGATCGGTCAAGAACCCGGGAGGACCTTGGTGGTTCATCCAAATGTGGTTGTCCCTTCACACCACCAAGGCCATCGATCCGGACCTCGGTGCCCTCACCTTCCCCGGCAACTATGCCGAACCGGCCACGCCCCGATCCAGCCGATGTATCTCTTTCGGGAAGCGTTATCCATGGCACCGTGGGCGGCCATGTCGATGACAACTTGGCATATTGGTTCGCCGCCCTCTACAAGGGCCTCAACAACGAAAGTACGGATTGGTACCCGTACATCGATTTCTTCGAGAAGGGGTATGACACTCCTTTCCCGATCGACCCCACCTTCCCAACGGCCGACGGGGAGGCGGTAAAGATCTTCACCACCCGCCTCCGCCCCTCGTCCGCTGCCGACGGGACTCATTGCTCGGGAGCAAGGCTTTCGCTCCTATGAGTTCTACCACCCGTCGGTGGCGGCCCGCCAACTCGGTTTCGGCCGCTTGCCCCCAGCCTCTTCTATGTGGGGCAAATAAAGGCGCGGGCTATCGTCGACAACGCCATCCAGTGGAATTGGCTCGTCGGCCGCACCGCCGATGTCGTCACCGGCGACTTAACCGGATTTTCCCGGCGCCCGGAGTACCCGCCTTTTGACCGTTGGTGGGGCGAGTGGAACCGGCACCTCCGCAACCGGAACACCGCCTCCTTCTTCTCCGGCTTAGTCCCGAGAGAAACTTTCGCCGAGGTACGTGTAGCCGATTTATTTTATAAGGCCGATTTTTGTAAATGAAATCGGCCACTCCAAATGCTCACCCTTGTATATTCCTTTTCAGTCGGACACGGAGGAGCCGCCGACCCGGAGTATCGCTGGCCGGCCAATTGCATACTTAATGCCGAGCCCAATTGCTCCAAATATCGGCTTCACCGATCGCACTCCCGCCCAAGCTTTTGCGGCGATGAGTCGAGGGGCACCAGCTGCCCGCAAGGCCAAGACTAAAACAGCCGCCCCAAGCAAGAGGAAGGCCAATGTGCCAGCCTGCAGGGCCGACTCAAGCCCCGAAGCGACACCGCGCGCCGGTAAAGCAGCCTGTGCGCCCGTCCGACCCGGACTATTTCGATGAACCATCTCCGCCGCGTCAGGTTATTATTGCATGATTGCTGATTCCTTTTTCACTTTACATGCTGTCTAACTATGAGTTCTTAGCAGGAATCGGCGGTTCTTCCTCCTCGGGCCCGCACGCCAACACCTGATAGGCCGATCCGCCTCGTCGACTCCTCCACGGGCCAGGACGCCGACACCCGAAAGGCCGATTCAAACAGCTCCGGATCTTGAAGTCACACCAAGCCAGGCCGATCCAAACCCTACGGAGAGCCCAACTCGCTTGGATCGGCCTCGCGTCTTCCGAGGTCGCCGCCGAAGTTGAACAAGCGGTCCATGTGTCGCCCATCGCTTCCCCCAAAGGCACTATTGCTGTCGAAGAATCGGCCGGCCAGGAGCCGCCCGCAGCCTTCTCCCGTAAATACTGCCGCCGATGAGCCCGCCGATGAGCCCGCCGAAACTGAACAAGCCGGCCATGTGCCCGATGCCGCATCGGAGGATGCCGCCGGTGAAGGGGGATCGGCTGGCCGAGAGCTGATTGGAACACACGAACCCGTGGGTTCCATGGCGCAGCCGATAGACATCCGGCCGCTTCGCATCGACGCTTCGCAGGTTTGTTTTTACTATCTCTTTTTTGATTCGCCGCTGGTCATTAGCTTTACTTTATTTCTCTTGGTATTTCGTGCGCTCGCCTTCCCTCGTCCCGCGCCGCTTTTGGTATCGCCTTCCGGTCTTACCACCATGGCCGAAATCGCGCGCAGGCTTGAGGCTTCTTCGGTTGATCGCTTGGTGGCCGACGCCCACTCCATAAGGGCCCGGTACTTGGAGGTCCGGACCGAGCTCCCGGAGGACGTTCGCGACGCTCCGCACCGCGTGGCATACATGGAAAACCGGCAAATGGACTTCATCCGTGCCCAGCAGCGTCCGGCCCGCCACGCGGAGCAGCAGCAAGCCGCGTTACTTGCCGAGGACTCCATCAAGCGTTCCGAGGAGGAGGCCCACAAGACCCAAGAGATGCAAGAGCAACTATCAAATCGGCAGGATGAACTGCAAGTAATCAACCAAGAGATTGCCGATTTGAGAGCATCGCTGCCTCTCAAGGAGAAGGAAGCGGCGGCCTTGGAAGCCACCATTGCACAGCTGTCGGTTGACGTGGCGGCTCAACGAAGACGACGGACGAAGCAATTCAAGCGGCCGAGAAGATGACTGCTGCGGCGCACGCCGATGTCGGCCCCATCGAGGATGACTTGTTGGTCATGGCCAACCTCGACTCCATGCTGGCCCGTGCACTATCTCGCCGTCCAAGACTTTTTGTCTCGTGCCGAGGCCGTCGATTATGCTTAGGTGTAATAGGACCTTGAACAAAAATTCGTTATAAATATTTTTTGCACTAAGGGCGATATATAATCATATCGGCCATCCGAAGACGATGTTAAAAACATCGGCTAATTTATCGGTGACTTCTATCTTTTTTCTTTCATATTTTTTAGCTAAGGGCGATACTCTCGCATCGGCCGTCTCAAGGCGATGTGCATCGACATCGGCTGTAGTCTCTTTTAGGCCGAACACTATGAGTTAATCCAAATACTAGGATAATACTCGCTTCAAATACTTCCCGTTAAGTGCTCGGCCGAATTCTTCTCCTGCTAACTCTTTCAAAATATATACGTTACCCGGTGCCGATCGGCTAATCAAATAGGGTCCTTCCCAATTAGGCGACCATTTACCAAACCGATTGTCTTTCACACCGATCGGCATCCTAAGCTTCCGGACCAAATCGCCCTCTTTAAACTCGTTTCGCACAACCTTCTTATCATAATGGCAGGCAACCCTCGCCTTATTCTCGCTCTATTTTTTCCAATGCATCCAGCCGATTTTGAACTACATCTTCTAATTCATCCATCATTAATCCGTAGTATTGATCGGCCGAAAGCTTTTGTTGCAATTCAATCCTCCTGGAGCCGATAGTCGTCTCCCATGGCGATACGGCTTCGTGCCCATATACAAGCTGATACGGCGCGACTTGCATGGTCCCATGCCGTGACATACGATAAGCCCACAAAGCGTCCATCAATTTCATGTGCCATTTACGAGGATACTCCTGTATTTTCCGCTTGATCAACTTGATCGGACTCTTATTTGCCGCTTCGACTTGGCCATTGGCTTGGGCATAATACGGTGATGAATTAATCAACTTAATCCCCATCTCTTCAGCAAAAGATTGAAATTCGTCCGACGTGAATACTGATCCTTGATCCGTCGTGATTGTTTCTGGAATCCCAAATCTATAAATAATATGCTCCTTAACAAACGTTATCACGTCAGCCGTAGAAACTTTGCGATAGGGTGCCGCTTCAACCCACTTTGTGAAATAATCTGTAGCTACCAATATGTATTGATGTCCTTTGCTTGATGCTGGATTTATCCGGCCGATCATATCCATGGCCCAACCTCCGAACGGCCAAGGTTTGATTACTCGGATTCATGGCCGATGCGAGCGCCCTCGTATAGGTCCAAATTTTTGGCAATCTTGGCAACTTTTATAATATTTGAAACAATCGGCCAACATTGTCGGCCAGTAATAACCAGCTCGCCTTAGCAGCCACTTCATTTTATGGGCCGATTGATGCGTTCCGCAAATCCCATCATGTACTTCGCTCATTACCACTTTGTCTTCGGTATCATCAATACATTTGAGAAGCACCCCATCAATTGTCTTGAAAAATAATTGATCATCCAACAGCACATACTTCAAGGCTTTATATCTTATCTTCTTATCTCGTAGGTTGGGATGGATTGCTCAAAAAATTTCGAATTTCTCGTGCGCCAATCGGCCTTTTCAATATCAGCTATTTCCAAGCTATTTCCGGCGAGCCGATATCCGGATGCTAGTTGAGCCAAGTTATTTGCTTCAAAGTTCTGCTCTCTTGGTATATGGCTGATTTTAACACACTTGAATCTTTCCATCAACTTCTGGCACTTTTCATGATATTGCAACAATATTTCATCTTTACACTCATACTCATCGGCCAGCTGACTCACGACCAATAAAGAATCGCCGAAAATTTCCACAAAATCAGCCCCGGCATCGATGAGTAACTCCGATCCTTTTAATATCGCCTCATATTCGACTTGGTTGTTGGTGTGCGCCTCTACCGTAATAGAGTATCCACGTATTGCCCCCGAGGCGACACAACAACCAAGCCGATTCCGCTTCCTTCCTTGCAAATTGAACCATCAAAGAATACCGTCCATGGCACTCGGTTCAACGTATCCGGCCGAGTGCTCACCGTGCTGCACTATTAAATCAGCCAATACTTGTGCTTTTACTGCTTTGGCCGATTCATAGCCTAGATCAAATTCCGCAATTGCCAACATCCATTTGCCCAACCGGCCTTTGGGGACCGGGGCCGATAGCATATATTTTACGACATCGGCCCGGCAAACCACAAGTGCACTCTTCGGCTAACGTATAATGCCTTAGTTTTGTACATGAAAAATACGTGACAGAGACATAACCTTTCCACCTCCGGATACCGTGTTTCTGCATCAATCAATTTGCGGCTGAGATAAAATATAACCCGCTCTTTTCCCTCCTGTTCTTGAGTCAACGCCGAGCCGATGCACCTATCATCGGCCGATAAATATAACTTGAAGGATGCGCCCGACTTTGGCGGAACCATCACCGGTGGGGACACCAAATACTTCTTGATATCTTCTAAAGCCTTTTGATGGATCGGCTCCCACCGAAATTCTTGATTGGCCTTGAGCTTTAATAATGGCGTAAATACATCAAGTCGACTAGCACAAGTTTGAGATAAACCGCCTAATAAAATTTATCTTGCCGATCAGGGACTGGAGCTTCGTCTTGTTCGTTGGTGGTTCCAGCTTTCGGATAGATTCAATACTCTTAGGGCCGACTTCAATTCCCTTTTCATGCACAATAAACCCCAGAAATTGCCCAGCCGAGACACCAAACGCACACTTGAGCGGGTTCATCTTCAAGCCGTATTGTCTTGTTCTCTTCAACACTTCTCCGAGATCAGCCACATGACTTCCAACCGATTTTGATTTCACCATGACATCATCAATATAAATTTCCACCAATCGGCCGATCAAATCGTGATATATAAAATTCATGGCTCTCTCGATATGTAGCACCAGCATTCTTTAGCCCGAAGGTCATGACAACCGACTCATATAGTCCCAACGCTCCAGGGCACCCGAACGCTGTCTTTGGTATATCCTCTTCGGCCATAAAAATCTGATTGTACCCAGCATTTCCATCCATAAAGCTCAAAATTTTGTTGCCGGCGGCTGCATCAACTAACAAATCGGCGTTTGGCATTGGGTACTCATCTTTCGGAGTCGCTTTATTCAAATTCCCGAAGTCAATGCAGACCCGCATCTTCCCATTTTTCTTCTCCACCGGCACAATATCGGAAACCCACTCGCATATCGGCATGGCCTCGATAAAACCGGCTTCATATAACCTGATAATCTCTTCTTTGACGGCTTCATAATACCTAGGGTCAATTTTCCGAGCTCCTTGCTTATACGGCCGATATCCAGGTTTGGTGGGTAGCCGATGTTCAACGATCGATCGGCCGAGACCAGGCATCTCACTATAATCCCAAGCAAAACAATCTTTATATTCTTTCAATAAGGCCACTAACTCATCTCTTACCTTTTTACACACTTTCTTGCTAATATATGTCGGCCGAGGCTTGTCTCCATCCCCTATATCTACCTCGTCCAACTCATCGGCCGACACAAAACCGTGGCCTAATTTCCCATCTTCTCGGTTCGTCAATCGGCTGATTCATTATATCTTCAGCCGTGAGTGTCGATCGGCCGATTGTCCGTCAATTCTCCCGTGGGGCCCATCGGAGCAGCCGGGGGTACCCGACCCCCGGTTACAATAACTCCGTCGTCTGTAATGTTTATGGCCTCCGCATCCCAATATGTGCCCGATAAACAAGGCAAGCTCTCCAGCACCGGCAAACTCGAAATCGGCGGTTGCAATGGTCACGGACTTATCGGCCCGCACGATTTCAACCTTGTTGCCGACCCATTGAATCAAACACCGGTGCATGGTCGATGGGATGCAACAATTGGCATGAATCCAGTCTCTCCCCAACAAAGTTGTGTATGCACCTTTCCCGTCGATGATGAAAAAAGTGGTGGGTATGGTTTTGCTGCCCACGATGATCTCCATTATTGCGGCCCCACGCACATCTTGGCTTCTCCCACCGTAATCCTTGAGCGTCGGATTAGCCTTCATCATTTCTTCCGGCGTCTTCCCAAGCTTGCGGTACGTGGTAATCGGCATGACATTAACCGCTGCTCCTCCGTCGACCAACATTTTCCTCATCGGCGACCCGTTGACGTAGCCGCTAATATACAATGCCTTGAGATGCAAATGATCGTAGTTGATCGGCTTATCAAATACCGCCGATTCCGGCGTCCAAAGAATTTCCGAAGTCTCCCCAACCGGTTCTTCTTCAGCCGAATTCTCATCGGCCGATCCGACAATCTTGGGCATCAAGGACATCATATTCACCGCGGCTTCAGCTTGGACCACCCGAGACCGCACTTTCGGCCTCCATTCCTTCTTGGGCTTGGGCTCATCATCTTGGTCATCCCTATGATGCCGTTCACCCTTGATTTCTCGACAACGCATTCTTTGGAGCCTTCTCTTTTGGGTTTTGCTGAGCAAACCACCGGGCACCACTGTCCTTCGTTCTCGGTTTGGTCATCTCTCAAACCTTTATGGTATTGGTAATCGACTCTTCTTCATCATTGATTGGCCCCACCCGATCGTGAACGGAGGTTCTCTTTGGCACTATGTATCTTCGCTCATCATATCTCGTGATCATAGCCGATCGCTCTTCCGGGGGCCGATTGTTGTGATTCGTAGTTGCGACCAATCGGCCGTCCCCGGTAACTTGATGACCCGCCATCACGATACTCTTTCCGGCCGATGCACTCGGGCAGTTCTCGATAGATGGAAGCTTCATGTTTTGGTCCCAGCAGATCGAAAGAAAGGACAATCCCAGTGTGGGTCAAAATCCTCTCGGCGGATCACGCCTTGCCTCGTATCGCTGACTTTGACCGATAGATTCCTGTTCATGTACCATCCGATCTCTTTCTTCCCTCTCTCTCTTCCTCTCATATCGGCGTATGAAACCAGCTGATCCACCGCCGATGGTATTGATGTACATAGCATTAGCCGGAAAGGGTGCCCATCAACTTTCATCTTCTTCTTTACATCAGCTGCTCGCAATACCCCACTCGTCAACCGCCTTCCGGATCTCATCTCTCATAGCATAACAATCAACGGTGTTATGATGTGAATTTCCATGCCACTTGCACCACTTAGCCATTTTCTTCAATTCCTCGGCGTAGGAATTTTGTGATGAGGGGAAAGCTGGATTTTCTTTTCTCGTAGCAGCTGATCAAATATCTCGTCGGCCTTAGATAAATCAAAATCATATTTTCTCTCCTTAGGATTGACATGTGGAGAAAAAATCGGCCGTTTGTTATTAGTCCACTCAACTGCATTAATTCCCTCTTCATCATCTTCACTCGTTGAAATCAGCATAAGCTACCCGATACCGCCGATTCCTCGGTGAGTCGGAGACTCTCTTCCCGGCCGATCGCCCTTCGTGTCACTGTGCCAGCCCATCAAACTCATGTGGGGTAAACTTTTCTTTGATGTTGGAGAATAACCCCGCATAAGCAATTTCGGCCAATCGTTGCTCTGTCGAGTTCAGGTTGTAGCATCGTCCCCTCGAGTCCCGAACCTCTCGTATATAATCAGCTATCGATTCCCCGGTTTTCTGTTTCACCGCCATTAAATCGGACAAACTAAGCTCGGTGATGCCCGTGAAGAAGTACGAGTGAAACCTTTTCTCCGGATCGGCCCAACTCCGAATAGAACCAGGCGACAGCGAAGCAAACCATGAAAAGGCCGATCCGGACAATGACAAGTGGGAATAGCCTAACCCCCAAAGCCTCCTCGAGTAGATGCCTCACCAAGTCGTGCGTCATATCGGCTGATGTGCTCCATAGTTGATGTGTTATCTTGCCCGAAAACTTGGAAAACTCAGGAATTTTATACTTATTGGGTAAAGCCACGGAATCCATCCAATCAGGGTAAGGTCGCCGATACAATGCACTCTTCTCTTTATGCTTCAAATCGAACCGATCTTTCATCATATCGGCGATCTTAGCCATGAGGCTATTCATATCATTGGGTCCAGCGGTTGCTGATCCGGTCCCCGTCATATAAGCCGTGTTGGGCTGTCCCCGATCGGGTGTATCAACCGGCCGTTCCCGGAAATCCCAGTGCCGTAGCCGGGAATAGTGTACTGCGGAGCGATTCCATAATTCATGGCCGATTGGATCGGCCGTCCGATCATGAATCCCTGTCCCCGACCGATGCGGTTGGTCGTGGAATACCGGATATCGGTCGTACTATAGTGGGTGAGTTCTCAATTCTACTCGGGCCAGTATTTGGTACGTAGAAGAAATTGGGCTGCTGTGCCATCCGTGGGACCGCTGCCACATTGGTTGCTGCCCCCAACTCGGAAGTCGGCTGTTGTACATCTTGCCCGTCGCCTTCTTCCGTTACCGACTTCTTGGGGCCACCTGTCATCCTCTTTGCCTGGCTGGGTTGCACCGGTACTCGCATTTGCACTTGTCCTTGCCAGGCCATAGATGAGGTGGCATGCCGTACGGGGCTGAATCCCTGCCTGCGGTGTGGTACTCGGAGGCTAATTCCCGACTCGACCGTACAGGAGTGCCGAAAGGCCGAGTGTATGCAGGTCCGTAATACCCTTCGATGAACAGACTCGCGATCAATTGTGTCCTTGATCAAATTCCCGATGGTGTTGGTCAACACGCCCGATTGATTGATTAGGGCCTCGATGAACGGACGAGTTGACCATATCACCGAGTTGGTTAGCATCCGCGAGTCTCGGGCTTTGATTTGGTCTAGTTCTTCCGGATGCGTAATCCGAGGGAAGTCTCCTTTTGTGGCCACTCGCCACGTGTTGCTCGTCAAGGCTTGAAAGTACTTTTTCATTGCTTCGGCCAGGTATTCCTGGTATTGCAGCTTTTGTTCTGTCGTCATCTTTCCCCAGGCCAAAACCCCGTTATCATCGAAACTTCTCCATGCCCTTTGCCATCCGTCTTGAGAGGAACTGGAACCAAAATCGGTCGATTTTCAGCATCGACCATTGGTGTTCCGTCCTCCCCGACAGACTCGTATGTATGACATCTTGATCTTGGTTGCTTGAGTCCCACCAGGCGTGCCAAAAAGTGTGTTGACGTCAAAAGTCGCCAATACACCGTTGTCCGGAGAGTCCACCGAAACTCCGGCCGACGCAGAGTCCCGTGCTCCCAACGGACCGGCTCAGCTCGCCGATGTTCGTGTGCGCTGGTGCGTGCGGATGGTTTTCCTGCAAACCAACAAAGACAATAAAAAGTGTAAAATTCCAGGTCATCGGCCCAAATAGACCGATGTGCAGCCGTGGCCGATTATGGCGTAAGATAGACAAAATCGGCCATATACAAGGAACAGCACGGCCCATCCATTTATGTATTAAATGCCAGGCGAACGAACCGTGATACGAATGATACGGAATCGGCCGACGCTATAACATGCAATCGGTGGCTAGCAGCCGATTTCGTCGATAAGCGATCAAATCATTAAGACTTTGCAGGGATATATATCGAATAAAACGTAAACAAGGCAATTGTCAATGGGATGTAACTAATTTGATAACAAGAAGATGTTTTAAACATCAATCAGATCCGTGAATCGGCCGATCGAGTATTCGGCCAATTCTCGCCATTGATTATAGCAGTGAATTATTTAGATCTATCTAAATGTATAATGATGATTAATAAAATTATACTAATAACTTCGATTCAAAAGCAGCTTTAACAGATTTGGCACTAATTAAACATAAAACAGCTAATGAACGTGATAAGCAATCGGCTAAACACTCCGAAAGAACAAGTAAGACAAATACAACCACGCAGATCCCAAATCGACCAGTCGCTCCAACAGGACAAGTCAACCGATGGCACGCGATCGGACCAGGTCTAACGGCCGCGCACGCCCGGCCGATTCAGGACAAGCACAATCATAAACGCCTTAACTATGAAAGTAAATCTACACCCTAGCCAATCGGTTGCATGCGCCTAGGACAAGTCAACTATCGCAAAGGCAAACACAGGACACGTCAACCGAATCCGCATAGTCGAATCGGCCAAGATGTAAAAGAATTCTCATAGTGGCTACCGTGACTCGAACGACCAGATCCGAGCCAATCGGCGTTGGGAACAAAGGCTGGAACGGGGAGGCAGGACAAGTCAAACTACCTCCACCACGAGCCCGGACCAGGTCAACTTGACTCATCCCGGCCGATACTCACTACGCCGATCGAGAACGGATCTAGTCGCCGGATAACTAGCAATTAAGCCATCTAATTACGAACAATGCGCCGAGAACTAGACAACATAATTACCTTGTCAAGCCAACTTGTTGTCGACCGGAGCCCCGAAGATCCCCGCGCGAAAACAGTAAAGAATTGACAGAAAATTAGGGTTTGGCAATGCGCCGAAAGTTGTATTGGATGTGAATCGAGTTTACATGTTACATCCGAGTATGTATTTATACTCGGCGCAAAGAATCCTACTCGGACCCTCTTCGGGCCGATTTCCTAACTCGACTAGGATCTTTCCCAAAATTAAACTATTATTTCTAATTTTACGACGTGGGCCAAGCCCATCAATGTTATGCTCTTCTCGTTGGCGTCCGCGCACGATTCCCGGGAGGGACGCGCCTTTACTCGCCCAAGCGGCCGTCGGCCTTCCGCCCACCGGCCCTCTTTTGACCTATAGTCGCCGACAATGGGTCCCTTGGTCAAAAACCGGCGTCAACAATCTTTTATTCCAACTCTATGTTGTAATCAAGACTTAACTATGAAACCTTGCAAATTGTGTATGTTTGTTAATGTGATGCTATGTATGGTTGCTTCGTCAATCATCTCCCAAGGCGATCCGTACCACACTTAACTATCTTTCGGGATAGGGGTGTGACACCCACTAAGGTTGCCCATTTTAGTTCAAAGAAGAGCACAAATTCTGTTGCGGATCTTGTTACCTTGTATATCAAGGAAATTGTAAGGTTGCATGCTCTTTAATTTTTTATAGGCTTAACTAATTTAAGATATTTTTTTGTTCTTATTTAACTTTTTATAATTTTTATACAATTTTGAAATAAAAAAATTATGGACCCAACCACTAGTGGGCCACCACTACCAAGGCTCAAGCCCGTTCATAAGTAGCCCGCCCATGATAGTAGCCCACGATAGTAGGCCCATAGACAGGACCACGTAACGGGGCCCACAAAGGATCAAGGCCGAGGCACTCGCGGGTTTATAAGTTAGACAAGGTGGCCCCGAGTGGACAATGTGTACTAAACCATCCCACCAAGGGCGGTTGTCCAAGCGCGCGTGCTCCATGACGGGTGGGCCATAGCCTCGTGATATCGGGCGGCGATGTCGACCGTTCGATATTATAAGCATGCTCGCCTCTTCACCGTGGACCGATGGACCGTGTCTTTAAGATTAAAAAAATTCAGAATAATTCAAAAAAATCAAAAAATTCAGAAAATTATAAATAATTTCAAAATAATTTAGAAAAACTCAAAATAATTCAAGAAAAAATTAAAAATTTAAAAAATTCAGAAAATTCAAAATGAGGTAAAAATATTCAAAAAATCTAAATTTTTCCCTCTAGCGAAAACTGCCATCTAGGTCCCGCGACCACCTAGGGCAATGACATGTGGGCCTCGGATGTCGGCACCGGTTCATGCACGAGCTCATCAAGATTATTTTGTTTTCTTCTTATGATTCATATTTAATTTTTGAAACTATTTTATATTATTCTAATATTGTCCAACTTCAATGATTCTTGCTTCTAAATTTTTCTAAAACTCGGATATATCACTTAGGAGAATTATTTGTAACAAGTGCATCTTTGTTTTCTTTACATACCTATGTATCAGATTGTGGTCCATTTTTAAAATTTGTTTAATCATTTTTATTTCGAATACCTTCATGAACTTTACAACATTTTCTTTGTTTGTATGCATAACTAGTTTCAATAGACACTTGTAATTTTTTGCTGAATTTTTTCAAAAGTACAAACTAGATATCCTATTCGAACATGTTTTTCAAATCTTCAAACAAAATTACCAAACATATATTTGGGTTGGAATGATGTTGAAACAGTGCCATACCAAAAATTAGGTCAAAAGACCTTGTATTTGGGAAAGCAAAAATGACCAAAAAAATTTGCAAAAAAGAGGTTTCACTAGTTTTGTTTTCTATCTGCAATTTTTTTATTATTATTGAACCAATATTTGGCATACACAATTATCATGACAAATACAAACTACTGTAATTTTTGTGGAAGTTTTTCCAATGTTTTATCCATATTAAACTTAACAAAATTCATCTCCTAGTTGAAATATTTTAGTAATGAAATAATATAAAAATAAACCAGAAATAAATTTGGGTTTTGGAAAATATTGAAACAATGTCAAGCCAAAATTTAGATGAAAACTCCATATTGTTTTTAAAAAAAAGAATTAGAAGAAAAATAACGTATGTGCCATGGTGACGCCTTGACTCGACGATATTACGGGCCTTGCCGACGTTAGCACGACCGATATTACACGGAGCGTGTAATGTGACGTCAATGTGACCGATATTATAGGCTTGCCCTATAAATATGGTGCCCTGCCCTACTTCTTCGGACTTAGTCGATTTCACACCGTCGGGTTGCCGGAATCGAACCCTAGTTGTCGTTCCATAGTGCCCGGTCGTCGCCGCCTCCCTCCTCGAGCTCCCCGAGTGCCACCGCCTCCTCTCTCCAGCTTGGGCTCCCGGGTTCCGCCGCCTCTCTAGCTCGGGCTCCTCCCCGAGCGTCGCCGCCTCCCTCCTCGAGCTCCCCACCGTGCGCCACCACCTCTCCTTTTCTAGCTCGGGCTCCTCTCCGAGCGCCATCGCCTCCCCTCCTCCAGCTCGGGTTCCCTCCTCGAGCGTTGCCGCCTCCGTCGTCGAGCTCCTCGTCGCCTCCATCCTCAACCTCCCCGGCGGCTGCCTCCTCCTCCCCCTCCGCCGGCTCCGGCTCCTCCCCAAGCGCGGTCGCGCCTCCCTCCTCGAGCTCCCCGATGGGCGCCACCGCCTTCCATCCTCCAACCCCGGCTCCCTCCTTGAGTGTCACCGGCTCCCTCGTTGAGCTCCCCACCGGCGGCGATCTCCCCTTCCTCCTCGGTTCTTTTGCTATTCGTTTTTTCATGAATTAATTCATGTTAAATTAATTCATATTCTGATCATGTCTATTCTAATGAATTAATTCATGCAAAATTATTAGATAGTGCAATTTTTTAATGAAATTATTATGTTCATGTCTATTCTTATCATGTCATGTGTTCATATCTATTTTTTTCTGGCCTTTAATGCTAATTATGAGCTAGTGCTAATTAGTCGAATTATTATGTTCATGTTTTGTGATCTTGTGATCATGTATTGTGAATTATGTCAAATTAATTTTGCATGGGTAATTTGTTCATGTCTATGAATATATACTGCCTTTATGCTATCTTGCTTGGTCTGTTAATTTGTCTCGTTTCCCTTGAGGCTCATATATCTTGCTTGCTTGTTATAGGAGATATAGTAGGTCACTTAGGTCTCATATTAATATATATTGTCTCTATGTTGGCATATCTAATTTTCTTTTGCCTCTAGGCTCTGATATCTTGTCTCTTTTCCCACTATGTTATCATATCTATTTACGAGTTAGAGGCATTTTAAGGGTGTGTTTGGTTGAGCTGTGGCTTTTGAAAAAGCAGCTGTGAGCTGTGAGATGTGACAAAGCCAGCTGTGGTATGTGGACTGATAGGGAAAAATCCGAGGGTTGGCCCGATCTTCACGGCAGTAGGTAGATTGAAAGATAACTAGCTGAAATTCAGCCGGGATAAATAGCTTTATACCTGACAAAGGTTGGAGATGTGCAAAGAAACGTGAGAGAGGCACCGAATCCTTGAACTCGACTTGATCTCACGAACTTAGAACACAATCCGGGTAGCTTTAGACCTGGCCAAGGTTGAATGCGACCAAGCGACGGGGAGAGAGGCACCGAAACCTTGAAGACTTCGACTCGATCTCCGAATGACCACAGAACCACAATCGGGACTAATCCACATAAAAGGTGCAGCCGAACTGGAAACCGCAGAGCACGAATTAGGGGGTCCCGGAGGAACCTTCACATATACCGGTGAATCGGTCTCTCACAAGTCGATGTAGATCTCGCAAGAAATTTGGGGTAAGGAACTCAGCAACTTCGTTGCAACACCATTGGGTGGATTTCTTGATTCATAATAGTCTGAGTTTGCCTTCGATACAATTAGTAATTATACTAGAAACACCCCTCCTAGCTAGGTGTGGACGAGGTGAAACTTATTCATGAAGTAAATAAGTTGAAACGTGTGAAAACCTTTTTTCCCGAGAGGTCTCGGGTGTCCTTCGGTCTTCCTGACATGTCTTCAATAAAATGGTCATTACTTCTTAATGGAAAGTCCAAATGATAAGCCGTTTTTTGGAGGTGAAAGTAGACTTCATTATCTTTCCAGCAATGTGTATTATGGAAGGTGAAACCCAAAGGTCTTGTACGCGTTGCATCAGTTGTTAGAGCCTTCTGTCAACATGTTGGGTGTTGCTTCAGCTTCCATATAAGTCATGTCCTCCTTGGTGTAACTCATCTCCTCTTGTCCAGCAACATCTTCTTCATGTGTGCACCTGAGCAAGACATATGTACAACATTTAGGTAGTATAAAATTCTCATTTATATTAGGCAAAAATTCAGTAAAGAGAGAATTCACCTCTTGTTGTAGTTTCTTTGCACGACTTCGAGTAATCGGTCCTTGTAGTAGAATACTTGATTCTTCTCTTGATGCAGCAGCTCCATTGCTAGGGCCATAATCTAAACGAACACTTCCATTGTTTCAATTAGTGGTTGTATGACTAGGCTCCTGGTTTATGCTATGTTGATCATCGTTTACAAGTGTGGACGGGATGTCCTCATCATCCTCTGCCTCTTGAAAAAGAGTTGTCCTCAACTCTAAAATTTTATAGGGAGTATAAACTGGTGTTGTTATCATGTGCACATTATCGTCCTCCTCTTTAAAAGGAGTCATCCTCGACTCTTTGCAGAGTGTGGTTTGTTGCTTCCATGTTCTCGTAGCAATGCCTTGAGCTTTCTCTTCTCTTGTCATGAATATGTGTTTCCATGATCTTTGATCTTCATATATTGCTATTTTGTACATGTAATCATATAGACCAAGTAAAAGTTTTGCCTTACATAAAAATATGTGATGATGTTAAGCATAACATTCACCTTTGGTTGATTCTTGAGATGAAGAGATGATGTCGACGTCCATATGCGGGGTCCATCATCCTCCCAAACTTGAAAAGTCATCAACAACATTTGTCCACCTGAAAATATTCTACAAAAGCAACAAGTTTTTCTTCACAAAAGTTAATAGATTCAGTCACCATGATGCTCATGTACAAACATGGACACATGCCCATCCTCTCCCTTTGCGAACCTACAGTTAATTTATTAGCTGGAAGAACAAAAATTTCCTTGAGACCACATAACTGATTGGACACATGAAGTTTAATTTTTGCAATGTCAAAATTTGTTGAGAAAATAATTTTCTGATTCTTTGAGAACAAATTGTTCTTGTTGTTCAGCGAGTCACGTGTAAAAAAATTAGAATCAATGTTATGGATTTGCCCACTCAATGAAACACATGTTCTTGCTTCCCACAAACCGCCTCTGAGAGAATTTTCATCAAATATTTGACTCAACTCATGTTGGAAAAAGATTTTTTCAAAAGATTTTTCACCACTCAACAGATCAACAATATTCTCACAAGTAATACAAAGTGCATAAACATGAAAATTATTGCCAACATGATCTCCAATCAAATGGAAAGTAAACTTGCAGATATATTGACTACTCATGCTCTTTATAGATGTTATCTCAAAAATATTATCAAGCATTTCCTTCAGTTAAAAAATTCTACCGAGCATTACATACCACAAACATTCATCATGGGATATCTTTGTGAACAATTCAGCATGCGTAATTAGTTTCACATGGTCAAATTTATTATCATATAAATGGCCAAAAGTATAAGAACCATCACTAGTATTAAACTTAAAACATTGGTATTCAGCTTGCACATTTTCATGACTCATATGAACAGAACTTTCGTTTAAATCAGTAGCACAAGCAAATATCGAATCATCAAATGAACAAAAAAATGTTTTCTTTTCAAATGAGCATGGTTCAATATACCTTTCAGGTTCCTTGGATTTGCTATTGTCATGTCAAACAATTCTGAATTCTTACCTGCATTGTCACTATGGTAGAAACTTTGTGTTAAGATAAAATTTTCTTTTGCAAGTTCTACCATCTCAACACTCTTATGAAGTTTGAAAGTGAAAGTTTCATTCAGTTCTTCTTCATCATCCCCCTCTTGTGAAAGAGTTGTCCTCAACTCTAATTCCTCAAGGAGAAGATCTATCTTGTATTTTTGCACTATATCAGAAACAACACTCAAAATGGTAACAAAAGAGTTAGTCTTAAAAATATCCTCACACGACATGGTCTGATCCACTCTTGCATTGGGTGGTATATCTCTCATGCTCTCAAAGTAGCACTCATCCTCACATTTAGTGGAATCACACAACTCACTTTTGTTGAGTGGAATCACACAACACGGCGAAGATCTCGCGTGGCGGCGAGGGAGGTGCACGCCCACGTAGCAAAGGGAAGTTTACGCGACGGCAAGGGAGGTGCAGCGGTGGATCTCGCGCAGCGCCTAACGGGGAGCTCGCGGCGGCGCCTAGAGCTCGCGCGACGGCGGGGGCCTCACGCGGTGCTCACGACGGCGGCGGGGATCTCACGTGGCGGGAGCGTGGAGCTCGTGTCACCGGGAGCCGGACAGGGAGCTTGCGCGGCGGTGATGGGGAGCCGGATGGGGAGCTCGTGTGGCGGTGATGGTGATCCGATCGGCGGACGGGGGAAAAAGAAACGAAACGGTATCTCATAACCGGTGGCGGTGGGTAATTTTTGCAAGTTTCTACAGCCAAAAGTAGGTGAAAGTAGGGGGTGAGGTGCTGTGAGTTTTGTACTAGCAAAAAACAGCTTTTGTTAGAAGCACCTATAGAAAAGTCACCCCTTTGTTTGGCTTTTAGCTTTTTAAAGAAAAAAGCCACGAGCAAAAGCCCAACCAAAGGGACCCTAAGTGCCTTCGACTCGGAAAGAAAAAGATAGTCATGCTCGATGATGAAAGCGGTCCAAGTGAGATGAGTGTGAAATTATGGACCATACTCTACGATATTGGATACATGAGGTCATATGAGTCGAGGACCTTAGCAGCGTTGGACGACTGTTAATTCAGCAATCCGCACCGAGAGCAAATTTTTACCTTTTTTTCTTTATGTTGCCTCTATCATCTTCCTGATTTCAAGGCATTTTAAGCACACTAAGCTTGAAAACTGCCTAAGCTACTATGACATGGCATTGATATTATTTGATACATGGTGATATTTATACTAGTATAAAATCCATGTCGTGTTAGTGTAGTTAGGTGCTTCCAAGCTTGGTGTGCTTAGTGCCCTCGACTCGTGAAGAAAAAGATAGCCATGCTCGATGATGAAAGCGGGTTAAGTGAGATGAGTGTAGAATTATGGACCATACCCTATGGTATTGGATACATGAGGGCATACGAGTCCACGACCTTAGCCAGTGTTGGATGATCTTAATTTGACAACTCACACTAAGAGTAATTTTTAAACATTTTTCTAAATTTGTAGCCATTTTTCTCAATTTTTAGTCACTTTCCATTTTTTTATCTAAATCATGTTGGATATAAAATGTTTGCTAGGTTGCAAACCAATCTTTTGCTCCTACTAGCTCTCATATCCTCTATCATTTCCAAATTTCTTATGTGATATACTGCACTAACCTTAATAATGGATCGAGGAAAAGAAGTTGAACCCATTTAGGCCCTATGTTGGCACATGAATCATCGGACGGTTTTGATCGTTCGACATCGTTTGAGGAACCTTCTCCTCTTGAGATCCCTTGCTTGCGCTAAAAGGCAACACGTTGACCAACCTGATCCCTGATTATAACCTAGACGATGAAATAGACGATGAGGTATCACATCGTAAACTTCTTATTTCATGGACAATCATAGCTTAGTCGAAATGTCCTCTAACTATATCATAAATAGGATGTTCAAACATATTGTAGTGCTCGACGCTTATTTCTTGAAGAGGCTACTCCCACAGAGTCCACTTTAGAAAGATGAAACAAAGAGCAAAGAAATACGAACAAGCCACACACTACCGTTCAAGCTGTAACGGCAATAGAGAAGGATGGGACACCAGTTGAGTATGTTAGCGTCAACACGAAGTGGCATAATGATTGTGGTGTCTTAGTAACTTTGAGTAAGTTTTCGTAACCTGCTACGTTTTGTGCAAATGATTATTTCCACTTAGATAATAACACAATTATATATTTTACAGTTGACTATTGGATTGCTTTCTTGATACATCCGAAACTTGTTGGAGTTTGATTGTTTGACTCTTCATACTATGATCCAAAGAGGGACTAGGATTTTGTGGACATCTTGAATAGGTAATTTCAAATATTAAATGAAATTTCATATTTGTATAGATTCTATTATGTTCCTTGTTTATTTGCTTTTTTATATCGAGTGCCTATCAATTCTATATCAAGCTTGGTGGTCAGCCTAATCCTAAATGGAACACACTTGCATTCAAAACGAAATTTCTGGTACTATTATCTCATATCATGATCATTTATTTTATAGAGAAAAATATCAAGGCAGAGGAGAAGAGATTGAAGGAACTACAAACGGCTTGGTCGGATGAATTGTAAATGTGTTTTGTGTTTTGATGACTTGTGTTGGATGAATTGTATGTGAATATTGAAATGGATGACTTGTATGTGACTATTGAAATGGATCAAAATTATTTCTTGTGTATATATAATGCTTTAATGGTTGCTTCTATGGTATTGTGTATATATAATGCGAATGTATTTTCTGTTCTAGAAATAAATTTGAATTTATGACTCGAGAAATGAAATAAATAGCAAAATTTATGTTAGTTTGAAAAATGCTAGTAATATCAGTACGATGATATCACCAAACCGATATTGTTGTCTAAGCTAGCAATATCGGATAGGTGACATCATCATGCGCGATATTATAAAAATATAGCAAAATCAGGCGCAGTGGTGTCACCCGTCCGATTTTAATAGCAGGGTTACACAACAATATCAGGCTGCGTAACCTCGCCGATATTGCTGAGTAGCACTGCAATATCGGCGGCGTGATGTTAGCCGCCCGATATTGTTGGGTTCTAGTGAAATATCGGGCAGCTGATGTCATGCCGCTCCGATATTGCTGGATTTTCTGCAATAGCGGGCTAGCCTGACCGCTATTAAAGGTTCGACCCTACAATGACGTGTGCGTAGTAGCGGTCCGAATGTCTGATTTTGCAGGCCTAAAACGCCCGATATTACAAGGTCGAATCCTAGTAGTCAGAATATCAATGAACACATCAAAGAACAAGATGGATAGCATCTATGTTGGAAATCTGATGACAATCAGATGTGACCTCAAAGAAAACTGAGCATTTTATATATGAAGTTCGTTGATGCCAGGGCAGGCGTTGCATTTTGACTCTCCAAAAAATTTAGCATAGTATTGTGATATTGCCTCACGTAATCAGCTGTCCATGATTGTGTTTGATGTGACAATCAAGAATCCAAATGGGTACTCTCTTCATCACAACAGCCTTCTTGCATTATAGTTGCACCCAGAGGAGAGGAGTTGTAGCAGTCGCACTCTTGATTTGACTGACGTCGCACTTTTTTTTTTTGAAACGTTCAAGATGGATTTTCATGGAAAGATATGTGCATTGGCTTATAGATGGTGACAGACTTGAATACTTGCTTATTATAGCTTATATTTATGCCATGATTATGCAACTCACAACATTATTCCTTGCACAAAAATTAGGGACTGTTTTTTTTATCGTCCCATCACAACATTACCGAAACATTTGTAAATTGCCAGTCATCAGATGTAGTATGTGTTAGGCTTAGGCTGAGGCGTGGTACTGGGCTTGCTGCTGCTGCTTGGGAGCCCGAGTCGGATTGGGTTCGTCATCCGCCTTGCCACCCCCTGCGACGGTGAGGTACTCGAGCGCGGTGACGACGTCGCTGATGGCCGGGCGCAAGGTGGCGTCCTCCTGGAGGCACATGGCGGCGATGGCGAGCGCCTGGTAGAGCCCCTTGGTGGGGTAGTTCCCCTGCAGCAGCGGGTCGGCCATCTCCGCGAACCGGCGCTTGTCCTTGAAGCGCGGGCCGGCCCAGAGCACGAGGTTGTGCTGGTCGGGCGGCCTAGCGGTGTCGATGGCCCTCCGGCCGGTGATGATCTCGAGGAAGACGACGCCGAAGCTGTAGACGTCGGACATGGTGGTGAGCTTGCCCGTGAGCGCGTACTCGGGCGCGCAGTAGCCGTAGGTGCCCATGACGCGCGTGGACACGTGCGTCTTGTCCCCGACCGGGCCCACCTTGGCGAGCCCGAAGTCGGAGACGCGCGCGCGGAAGCCCGTGTCGAGCAGGATGTTGGAGGCCTTGAAGTCGCGGTAGATCACCGGCGGGCGCGCGGCGTCGTGCAGGTACTCGAGCCCGCGCGCGGCGCCCTGCGCGACCCGCATGCGCGTGGCCCAGTCCAGCGGCGCGCGGCCCGGGGAAGGTCCAGCAGGTGGTCCTCCAGCGAGCCCAGCGGCATGTACTCGTACACCAGCATGCGGTGCTCGGCGTCCGTGCAGAAGCCCAGGAGCGTGACCAGGTTGGGGTGCTTGAGCAGGCTGAGCATCAGCGCCTCAACCAGGAACTCGCGCGTGCCCTGCATGCCGTTGCGGTCCAGCTGCTTCACGGCAACCTCCGGCCCCGACGGCCGGGGCGGGAGGCGCCCGCGGTACACGGGGCCGAACCCGCCCTCGCCGAGCAGCGACTCCGCGCGGAACCCGCCCGTGGCCTCCCACAGCTCCGCGTAGCTGAAGGCGCGCGCGGTAACCTTGCCGGCCTTGCCCATCTTGAGGATCTCCTCCGCCACGCGCTTGTGACGATAACTCACTGCACCCGGTGCACCGGACCGTCAATCATTATCTGTTTTCTTTCCACAAATTA
This sequence comes from Chloris gayana, assembly GCA_031894775.1. Classification (NCBI taxonomy): domain Eukaryota; kingdom Viridiplantae; phylum Streptophyta; class Magnoliopsida; order Poales; family Poaceae; genus Chloris; species Chloris gayana. The sequence continues at coordinate 61,699 of JAUNZO010003595.1, read as the reverse complement.
AATTAACCTCACACAACACAATGCGCAAGCAATCGAGAGGACGAGGTACCCGACTCGCCGACGAGCTCGTTGACCAGGGCGAGGAGGTTGCCATTATCGACGCTGCTATGGTTACTGCTACCGTTCTCCTCGCCAGCCCGCCGCTCGGAACGGCCGTTGTTGCGGTACGGCGAAGCTGAAGATGACGAAGGAGTCGACGACGACGAAGCCACAGCCGCACCGTGATCTCCTCCCCATCCAGGTTTACCGCTCCCGCCTCTGGGATGCGATTGGAAGCAACACAGGATGCCCATTACCGCTGCTCAATTCCCACCGCCTGGACCTCCCAACTTGCACCCGGAATGGACACGAATGCTTGAGCAAATTCGATCGAATTTGCCCAAGCATTCACCTCGATTCAATCCAACCCGATCGGGTTATTTTCACCCAATGCAATGCCACGGCAACGGCAGGCAAGCCATGCACTTGGCCGGTCGGAGAGATGAGGATAGGTGACTCGCGTCGATGAATCGACAGGAGCAATCCAAGAGGCAAACCTCAGAGCTAGCTAATAATCCTCCTAATTACAATAATCACGGTCCTCCCTTGTTGTCCAGTTGTCCTTGCCACATCATACCACCCACGCCGGCAGCTCTTCTTGGCCAAAACTAGACAAAGCTGCGTATATATAGTTACCAACGAGCGGCTGGCTACAATTCCAGGAGGGCCCGCATGCTTAATTGTGCTTGCAGATGGCCATGACTTCCATCAATTTCATCTGCAGCTACTGCTAAATTTAGAACAACAAGAAAGACTGCTCTTCTTTTTCTCTTCAATTCAAGCCAGCCACAAAAAAGGAGTTAAGAGTAACCTGCTTTCACTTAGTATTAGGCTCAGGTATTAGAGACATCTTATTTGATACATTACGCACCCTGTAAAGTGTAAACTCCATACCACGATCTGTTTGTCTGGTCAGGGTGCATGATGTCACTGATGACTGATCCGAAATAAGGCAGCTTAATCAGCTTGAATGCCAATCTCAGGTTGTTCATTGTCCACGCTAGTACTGGGCTGAGAACAACTGCTCACAAGATTCACTTTAACTAAACTGTTCTCCTCGTCACCATCTGAAGGTACATGGAAGTGAGCCTCCAGAACAAGTATCTCCCAGTCATGATGCCGCAAAAAGGAAAGCATGCCATCCTCTGCATAATAAAACAGAGTAAATCATCATTCTTCTTTTATATTGGCAAAAAATCAGGCGCAATAAAAGAGTAGATTGAAATACTATATAGTAGAATGGAATCCTTCCCGCCACATTCCCGAAAGGAAACAATAACCAGCAAAATAACCAATGTAATGAGAATACTGAAGCAAAGACATGACAATACACAATCTGAGGATAAAAACTGACCTCCACTTCGGATTGCTTTAATCTGCAACAATCCTGATCCATGTGGCCCAGATACAGGGAATGTGCATGAAACAGATCTTCGTCGATGACCCACCTCAAGAGAAGATTCGTACCAAGGTCCTCTAGCAATAGGCAACCCAATTACCTCTACAAACTTTGGATTATCACTAGCTTTCTCAATTGCCTGACTGAAAGCATTAACAGTTAGTATCGTATAACAAACACAATGTTACTTACATGTAAAGTTCTAAAATTGCATGGGTTCTATGGAAAATGATGTTTGAATGCAAAACTCATATTATTAGGGTAACAGAAAGTATATATGGTCAACTGGTTGATAAGAAACTGAAACAAAACTTCAAAGGTTAATGGAATTCAAGTGCATGTATCAATGGTGATCCAAGTAAACTAAACATATCATGCAAGTGTAACGACTTGACTGGTTTCCATCGACCAAATGAAGCATCACCCACTAGACCAACAAATTAGCATGTAATCACATATAGAACCACCACAGCAATTATCCAGAATGAAAGTCAGAATTCACATGAGACTTATGCCACCATGGACAGTACATAAACTCATATAACGGTGGATCTGCCTATGTACATACATTTTTAAAGCTATCTACATACATTTTTTTAAACTATCTACATACATATTAGTACTGAATAAAATCACACACTTGAATCATTCTAGTCTGGAAACACAAAACAGAACATATGATGCATCCACAGGCCTAGCTCAGATATGTTATGTTAGTGGTGGTGAAAAAGAAACCAAATCTTTTCCTCTCGAGAAAAGACCAATGCCATGCTGCCGAGATCTCACAAATTTACAGCTTTTGTTGGTTACATTCCCCTGGTAACTAGTACTGTACTAGTCTAAGAGCAGACCAGTGAGCTAGTGGCCGCAAGTAAAAACTTTCGAATCACACGAGTGATAATGACTATAGGCGAATCGAATTTGAATGAGAGGAAGCAAGAAGGGAAGGAAGCTGCTGACGTTGTGCATCCATGGAAGATAGCGAGGTCGTTGACGGCGCTGAGCGCGAGGCCGCCAGCGAGGCTAATGGCCCCAATCGATATGACCCTCCGAACCATTGATCTCTTGCGTACACTGGCGGCGCTTCCGAAGGAGCTGCCGAGATGTTGGCACGGCAAAGAAGAGAAGTAAGATCGGGTCAGTTCGGGCGACTTGCAAGGGAAGGGGTCAAGGGGAAGCACTGCCTACCGGTAGAGAAGACCATCTTTCAATGTTGAGATTGGTACGGCGCTCAACTGAGAGATGCTTCGGCCGGCGGCGAGCGTCCCGGCGAGCTTTCTCGCCGCCGCCGCCCAAGACATTTCTCCGCTGGCGGAAGGGGAGAGGAGGAAGGTAGCTAGCGAAGCAAAAGGGGTGGCCCAACTAAAGAAGCCCAGCAAATGACATTCGTCGAGGATTAACTGGCCTCCGCGTGGTCAGATCCAGGCTCGGCCCAGTTACACTCTTATCTCTCCACCCGACCCGTTGGCCTTTGCTGACTGCAAAATCTGCTATAGCGCAATGGCGGCGAGGTTGTCGCCGTCGCCGTCGCTTCGCCACCTCCTCCAGCTCCGCCCGCGATTCCCCGTCAGTCTCAACCCTACCTGTCTCCCAGGCTCCTTGCCCCGCCGCCACGGCCACACCCATCGTCTTCTCTTCTCCTCCGCCGCCTCCTCAACGCTGACCCATGGCGAGGACGCCCCGTCGGCCCAGATTGATGGCGTCGTCGACGTCAACCCACCGCGCGGCACCAGGGACTTCCCGCCGGAGGACATGCGCCTCCGCACCTGGCTCTTCAACCAGTTCAGGGAGGTTTCTCGAGTCATGGCATTCGAGGAGGTGGACTTCCCCGTCCTGGAATCAGAGGCGCTCTTCATCCGGAAGGCCGGTGAGGAGATCACGCAGCAGGTCAGGTTTTCCCTTGTATTAATTAATGTTTCTAAACATCATTTTAATTTATGAATGTTCATTGTTCTGAGCTGAATTGCTTCAGCTGTACAACTTTGAGGACAAAGGGGGCCGACGTGTTGTTCTCAGGCCTGAGATCACCCCTTCCCTGGCGCGCTTAGTTATAAAGCAAGGGTATGCCACCCAACTCTCTTGCCTGCATTATCACTTCTTTTTTTCCCTCCCTGAGAAACTGAGCTGAATATTGCCGTGTTCATCAAAATGTGATGTCCCGCTGCTTTTTTGTCTGTCTAGAAAATCAGTCTCCCTTCCACTGAAATGGTTTACTATAGGACAATGCTGGCGGTATGAGCGCATGACCAGAGGAAGAAGGCGTGAGCATTACCAATGGAATATGGATATTTTTGGTGTGCCTAAAGTCCGGGTATGTCAATTCCATCCACAATATGAGGTTCCTTCCCTTGTATGACTGTATTTCGTCTTTGCTGATTGTACTAGATGCATCAGTTGCTGTATTCCAGTTCCTTTCATGATTCGATTGATTAAGCGATGACGTCTCACTTTTGAAATCAGGCTGAGGCTGAACTTCTTCAAGCTATTGTCCTCTTTTTTGAACGTGTTGGAATTACATCAACAGATGTGGGGATCAGGGTGTCCAGCCGAAAGGTAAGCTTTTACCTGCTCACTTGTATCTATAATTCAACATATTTTGAATATTTCCTTTACCATGTTTTTGGTTCGTTTCACTTGTTTAATACGCCTTCCAAACTGCTCCTCCATTCTTTTATTACTGTTGTTCGGACAAGCAGTGCTAGGTCTTTTTAGGTCATTCTCCTATCTAAAATGAAAAGATTTTCCGATTGGAGGAGTGTGTTAGTAAGTTTATTCATTATATGTATCACTTGAACTAGCATGACCTGATATGAGATATGGATGTGTTGATTCACACTCGTGTATGTCTTTTTTTCCTTGCATTATTTCATAAAGATATCTAATGGAGCTCCTCTGGAAATTGGAATACCTAAATACTGAAATTTGATAACATCTTGATATATGTCACTACTTCTGCTTCCATGTTATTCGGCTGATCATTATTTATTTTATCCAGGTTCTTCAGGCTGTTTTGAGTATGTACTCCATCCCAGAACATTTGTTCACTCAAGTTTGTGTCATCGTCGATAAAGTATGCCCAAAATCCTGTTAATGACTTCTAATGCATTCATTCTTTATATTTGATGCTTCTATCATGTTATTTTCTTGCCTAGTGTTGTGTTGCAGTCATATGACTTGTAAAATCAAACAGCAAAGAAAATTAGGAGGATATCTTCTTCGTGTCATTACACTTTAATGTGCATGCCAGCGAACCAAAACTTACGTAAATAAACAAGTCATTTTGAACCGCTGAACTCCGGTCAAGTCCAAAAAACACTCCTCAACACCAAAATCCTTTGGAGTTCAAGTTTGCTAGTTGCTACCTAGAGCAAATGCTAATCTATCAATGTTTTATAAAATGACTGTAAAGTTCAACAGATTGTCACTGCTGCTCTTTTGTACACTCACACTGTTTACTTTCTCTTTAATAGTAAACTGGTTTGTTGTCACCCATGAATTTAATGTGATCTTTATTGGCATACTTCTGTTGGTATAATATATCTGTTGCACATTCTAAGATAAGCATTATGCAGTTGGGAAAACTGTCTAGGGATGAAATTGAGAAGGAACTTATTTCAACTGGGCTATCATCTGAAGCAGTACAGGGTATTATTGAAGTGCTTTCGCTCAAGTCATTATCCAAGCTTGAAGGTCTTCTCCCAACCTTTGTACTTCATGTTTTCATTTTTTTATGTGTCTACCTTTAGTTGAATATTATCCTCAACATGATTAAGTTGGAAGCTATGTTTTCTTGAAACTTTTTATTCCATCAACTTTGAATTTAAAGGGGTCTTTGTGATGAGTTTGTTTTTTTTAGCTATCAGTTTTGGCATGTTTATATGTATCTATGCATACCTTTTATTTTCATTGATGAATCTTTTGCAAAGGTGGTCACTTTTCCTCTTTAATATTGACATGTCGCTGCAGAGGTACTAGGCCCTCATGATGATGCTGTTGCCGACTTGAAGAAACTATTCTCATTTGCGGAGCAGTATGGTTATGCTGATTGGATTTGTTTTGATGCATCAGTGGTCCGTGGCCTTGCATACTACACAGGGATTGTATTTGAGGTACTTAGCAGCTCATCTCTTCCTCTCGCTTTCTCTTGTAAAATTTCGCAGTTCTAAAGTAGGATGAAGCAGTAACATCATGGAAGTTGTCAACCTGCCACGCAAAACAGCTATGTAACCAAATACTTCTCAAACTAACAAATGCAGCATCACATCTAATAAGCAAAGACAAGGTAGAGACCTTCCCTGCCATCCCACCTAAGAAGAATCTTAAGTAGAGTGGACAGATAACCATGAAATACAGTAACTTAAAAGACAGGAACTAAAGAACTATGCAGATCATATTAACACAGAATTCTGTGGCCATATAAACAGAAGAAACCACAATAAAGAGGTCATTTGCTTAAAAGTAATCATATTATCACAACCTTCAAAGAATGAGGTGCTTGAAGCCTTGGCTTTCCTTCAGTTCCATATTCTTTCAAACGGATTAGGATATGTTGGATTTGATGACTATCAAGCAATGGACAGATATTTTTAAATGAATCAATAATGCAAAAACCTGGATCCTCTTCAACAAACCTGCTTAAAGACCATATCAACTTCTTGTAGTTGCCAACTTAGAGGAAGTTCAAATGAGATTGGAACTTCTTCATAGAATAAATCGGGAGTGTTCCTCTCTATAAGCAAGGCGAAAAATATAAGGGAGAAGTCCAAATTTGGTCCCTCAACTATCGTCAGAGTTCTGTTTTCATCCCTCGGCGGTTTCGGCTGACATGGCATGTGAGGCCCACCTAATCAGGGTGACACGTCACCTTCTTTTCCTTTTTTATATCCCTTCTATCTCCTCTTCTCCTCCCTGCCCGCCTCCGCATGCACGCAGCCACTGCCCGCCAGATGTTCTGTCCTTGCATTTCAGCTAATGCTATATCATGTATTTTTTTTTATAAACACAACCAGATGTTCTGGTATTTCACTAAATTCTGTTTTAACCCTTTTTGAACTTATCTTTCTATACATGTTTAGCATCACTGCAACTTAGTAAATTAGATTTCATGACTGTCTGTGCAGATAGCAATAGCATGTGTTACTTATAGATGTACAGACAATATGTTTGTCTTTCCAAACTCGAGGTTTCTAACCCTACATGATTTCAGAGGATGGATACTACAACCATAAATAATTCCTTGTTATTATGCCCATTATATAAGGGTCTTCCTACATATGTTTGAGCCTTGCTTACTGGCCCCTTTTGGACATAGGATAGATAATTGGATTGTTTAATTAGTGACAAATTGATTTAATTTCGTAGTGACACCATGTTAGACAGCTTATTTTGTTACGACAGTATGCTGCCAATTGTATTTTGTATTATCATTTCCATGCTACCAGCTGCTATTCCTATTCAAAGTTCAAACTCTTGTTCGACTTTCCCAGGGATTCGATAGAGAAGGACAACTAAGAGCAATTTGTGGTGGTGGAAGGTACGATAGATTGCTTTCAACATTTGGAAGTGAAGATATACCAGCTTGTGGCTTTGGGTTTGGAGATGCTGTTATAGTGGAAGTATGATATATTCTATCCCATCTTTGGCTTCCTTTTTGTAGTATATATTCTATCCCATCTTTGGCTTCCTTTTTGTAGTAATCACGTAGGAGCTTTGTACAAAGCTAAATTCATTTTTAGATTGATTTTTTCAATGAAGATAGGAACTATCTGTTAATAAAAACATAGGAAAACATAAAAAATATCAGTCATCAATCTCATTCAACAAACAAGTGTCTCACACTTCATATCATGAATTACTGAAATTGGACTATTGCTGTTTATATATCAGTTTGAATTTGTGGTACTATTTTGATGGAGTGAACACATCATTTCAATTTGCCTTCTGACAGCTGCTGAAAGAAAAGGGCCTCTTGCCTGATATGTCACGTCAGATAGATGACATTGTCTTCCCGTTGGATGAAGCACTCGAAGGACCAGCATCTAATATTGCTTCCTCTCTGAGGAAGAAGGGCAGAGCAGTTGACCTTGTCGAAGACAAGCGTCTGAAATGGTATGTTGCTGAACACTAAAATTGTGTTTTCAAGGCAGTATATGAACGGAGCCATGTCTCAAATATATATGTATATTTTATCATTTCAGGGTGTTTAAGCATGCCGAGAGGATCAATGCTAGTAGACTGATATTGGTTGGAAATTCTGAATGGGAGCGTGGTATGGTTCGTGTAAAAATCCTATCTACCAGGGAGGAATTCGAGGTCAAGGCAGGTGAACTAGAGTGATTTTTTTTGCTGATTAGGCGGCCTCGCTTCAGAGCCTTGGTCCCTTGTGTCATATTTCTATTGCCATTTCTCTTAAAAGTTTTGTAGATATATACATCGAGATTCCTGCCGTGAATATGAGGCGTACAAGTCACAAACCATTTCTGACCGAATTGTATCTTCACCTGCTTGCCATCAGCAGAGATTGTTTAAATGAACTTGATCTGTGGTTGGACTAAGAATAAGTCCATGTCTGCTGTTGGTCAGTAATATATGTTGTTGCTGAACTCAAGACATTTTGATAAGTGTTTTTTTAGTGCTTTCCTTTTCTCTTACTACATGTTGGAGTATAAGTGGATTGCTCACCTTTTCTCATCAGATTAGGCTTATGGGTGAACTGGTTGGTGCATCCAACTCAATACTACAGATTATGCTAAGCATACAGCACACATTATATGTAGCAGCCTACAGATTATGCTAAGCATACAACACACACTATTTCTGGTGGTTGTCTTTTCTTTTCCCGCCTGAACCTGATTTATTCTCTATTGTTCCCCACAAGGCTACAAACAATTTGACATACTACAAACAATTTGTCGTGAATAGGAGGTATACTAAACATTATACAAACCATTTGTGGCCGAACTGTTTTTGGTTAGTGTTCTCCCAGCTAAATGTGAGTAGTTGAATGTATATGCCTTTGGATCCGCATGTATGTATATGCAATTCATCATAAGAGATTGTGTCAGGAGGGCACGAAGGCCCCGACGTAGCCGAAGCCGACGATGAAGGCTGCCGCGGACTGCAGGAGCAGGTAGATGTAGAAGTAGTCGCGGCCGAAGTAGACAATGTCGTAGATGGCGCAGTAGAGGAGGCACGTCCCCATCACCAGCTCCAGCACATGCACCTCCCGGCTGAAGAATCTCTTCCTCCACGGCGCCGGCTGCTGCTTGACGATCTTCTTCTTGGTGGTCCTGGCGGCGGCGTTATTATTACTGCCAAGCTTGTCGGTGACGACCCACTCGTTGGCACGGGTGGCCTCGATGAGCCCGATGACTGCGGCCTTGGACCGGTGCATCGACATGACGTTCTCGAAGAGGATCCAGAAGACGAGCAGGTGCCACGACCTGGGCGTGCACGCGGCGCTGAGCAGCGTGATGATGGCCGGCACGTACATGGCGACGTACTTGGGCAGGCGCACGTCGCCCTGCACGAGCACGCAGGCCGGGATGACGACGCAGTAGAAGAGGAAGGTGACGAGGTGGGCCACCACCTTCCTGACGAAGAAGAAGGCGTAGACGAGGTGGAGCTTCTTCCACGGCGAGACCCGGTCGCTGCGCACGATCTCCGGCAGCGACTTGCGCATCAGGTTGGCCGGGCCGCACGACCACCGGTGCTGCTGGAACCGGTAGGCCCGGAACGTGGAGGGCAGCTCGTTGCGCACGGCGAGGTCGCCGGCGTAGACGAAGCGCCAGCCGCGGAGGCTGGCGCGCACGGCCAGGTCCATGTCCTCCACGGTGGTGCGCTCCTTCCAGCCGCCGGCGTCCGCCAGCGCCGCCACGCGCCACACGCCCGCCGTGCCGTTGAAGCCGAAGAAGGCGTGGCACGCGGACCCCACCACCTGCTCCACCGCGAAGTGGTAGTTGAGGGACATCTCCTGGATGCGGGTGAGGAAGCAGTCGTCGGCGTTGACGAAGCGCCAGCGGGCCTGGACCAGGGCCAGGCCCGGGTCGCGCTGCAGGAGAGGCACCGTGCGGCGGAGGAAGTCCGCGTCGGGCTGGAAGTCGGCGTCGAAGATGGCCACGAACTCGCACGCCTTGGCGTACCGCTTCTTCAGGCCCTCGCGCATCGCGCCGGCCTTGTACCCGTTGCGGTTGCTGCGGTTCTCGTAACGGATGCGCACGCCCTTGCCGGCCCAGCGCGCGCACTCCACCTCCACAAGCTCCTGCGCGTGTGTGCCACCGGACCATTTTTGAGATTTTACCAGTTTTTTTTAATATATACTACTAAGTTATTAGCTAGGAAATGCAGTTTTAATTTGCACTTGGTCTTGGATTAACAACAAATTAAAGTACCCTGATGGCCGCGTCCGTGGAGTCATCGAGCACTTGAATCACCAGCCTCTCCGATGGCCAAGACAGCCCGCACGCCGCTCCAATCGACAGCCGATAAACCTGCATGCAGATTGCGCGATCAGATCATCATGCAGTGCGCAAACACCCAATCCTTGTTTCACTCACACGTCCGTCGTATGACTCACAAAATTCATCTGACTGATTTATAGGAGTAGTTTCTTACTGAAAATGCTAAATTTCTACTTAACCATATATACATGCAGTCCTTCCTCTGTCATACTAGCTAGCGTTCTATATGTTTCTATATACGCTAAGCATGCATGGTGCATGTGAGTGACGCTTTCTACGTGGCCATCTCAGAATATGGACGAGATATAATATAATAACGACCATTAATTAACGCGTACGTAGTTGACCTCCATGCAATGCCTTCTGTGGTAGCCAGTGAAATAGCAGTACATAAGAATGAGATAAGATGAATGATGTGAATCATATCTCTCAATTAATATCTTGGACTCCTACAGATACATTTGTGAAAATTAGATATTGATTCACTAGAAAATCTGGATATTTAATAGTTTAGTACCGAACATTGAATTATAATTTTGACGTACAAGAAAACGCGTGAGACTGAACGTGTGACTAGTATTGAACCAAGATACAAGCAATATTTTTATGTCCAATAGTATTATGTTTACTTGGTTTTGGATGTTGGTTAGGCAAGTTGAATGGGACCTGTAGCATTGCATGTTGTTACATATTTGGTCACAGTTGACCTTCATGCAATACCTTCCATGCTAGTGAGTGGACATGCAGTTATGTAAAAAGAAATGCATGCTCTGTGAAGATTAATATCTTGTATAAGAAATGCATGCTCTCTGGATCATATCTCTCAATCAATATGTTTGACTCCTACTGATACATATGTGAAAAATTGAAATTGATTCGCTACAAAATCTAGATATATCTCTCTCTTATCTATGTGTATACTAATTAATTAACTAGCTTCCAACGGGAAAGATAATCAACTAAGCACCGAAATAAAAAGATAATCAACTAAGCACCGAAATAAAGATAGACAATCAGGAAGGTGTTTTTAAAGTAGCACATGTGGGATTATGGAAGGAACAAAGAGCCTTCAGATCACGATCAAATGGATGAAATTGTAGGTTTGCACCATTGCACCCAAATTTTATTTGCACTGAAAATTTCACCGCATTGAAGATGTAATAATTTTTTGACATGGAAGAAAACAAAGATACGCACGCTGCGACTGCAGTTGCAAGTGCGGAAAAAGCAAACGAGAAACGTATCTTTCTTCGGCACGCAGAGACAAAACTAATTGCAGGAAAAAAAGACAGAAAGACCATGCACGGGTTTCGTGATCAAATGATCAGCAATCTGTTTGGCATGCATAAGCCGTGCATGGACAAAACAGTGTGCGTGTATATGCAGAAACAAACTGACAAATAAAGGCAAATTCTGGCTACAACTGTAATTAAAGTAGCCAGCAACAATCTCCTCTGCCGGAGAGGGGATCACCGGAGGGAGAACTGAATGAATGAAATTGTGGCCGGAGATATCGTGTGTCACCTGTTTCTCGTTGAACATCGGGATCTGGACGAGGACCATGGGGCAGCGGTCGGCGGCCGCCTCCATATCGTCGAGCTGCTGGAAATCGTCGTCGTCGGCGACGACCCTCTGCTGCTGACGGGACGACGGGGGCGCTTGCTTCGCCGGCGCAGCCACAGCCCGGCGACCACGAGCGCCATGTATAGGCGCTCGAAGAAGAGCATGAGCGACATGGCGGCGCACAGGTAGACGGCCAGCTGCAGCGCCGGCACCACCACCGACCACCGCACCGCCCGCCACGCCGCCGCCGCAGCAGTACCCAACGGGAGGCTCCTCCTCATAGCTGTGCCTTGTGCTCAATTAATCAGCAATCAATTGGCAAGCTCTCCTCGATCTCGAATGGTCGGGTCAATGGATACCTCCCACCGCCATCCCCTCCCCAGCCTTCTTGTCGTCGTCGATCGATTCGCAGGGTAGCGCACGTATACCTCTTGGACTGGAGTGGAGTGGACTGGTTGTACTTTGTACCGTATATATGCAGAGCTAGAGAGTACTTGATGGCTGATTTTGACAGGTATTTGGCCCGGCTACAAGCCACGTTAGCACGTTACTTCAATCGCCGCTGAATGCGTTGCAGTGGTTTTCTTCTTGGCTGTGATGCCATGATGCTGATTCATAGACTATATATAAATATAAATGAGAATATACTTGCTGTGTGTATGTATGTACAAATAAATGTACATACGTACGCCCATCGTTTCCTAGGTATAGTACGCCCATAAAAAGAAAAGGTTTCCTAGGTGTGGTATACAGCATTGGGGCAAGGCTTGTGTGCACCTACGTAGAGATGTCTCTACCTACCAAAAGATGAAGATACGCTAGGAATTTCTCCGCTGGCTGCAAGATAACAACACTAGCTGTTGCGAGGAAGCCGGTGACGTGTTATATATCGCCGACTGCATGCGGTTGTGCCCTGTGCCTGTACCCTGTAGCTTTAAGGCAACAAGAAAGCACAGAGCTAACTGAACATTTATAATGTATACTCCATCCATCGGGTCTTATGGGTCTTAAATTATTGATGACGTGTTGACTTTTTCATATGATGTTTGATTATTTTTCTTATTTAAAATATTTTTCTAAATATTTAAAATTATAAGTCATGTTTTAACTTATTTAGTAATAAAATAAATCATAATAAAATATTTGATAATTTTTTAAAAAATAAATAAGATAAATGGTCAAACGTAACAGAAAAAGTCAACAATGTCAATAATTTAAGAATGGAGATAAGGAGTAAGATTTTTATAACATCTCTCCAGAAATACACGCATTTATTTCCAGGCCTGACTGAAGTAGAATACATAATACTAATAATTTATAGTATTTATAAAGGAAAAAACAAAATTTTAATTTTGCCCCAGCATGATAATATCATCTCTTAGTCAATGTATGAAGACCATAGATCATGAACGACGAGCATTGGGCTTAGCCCAGTTGGCAACGCTGCTCGATGCTGCTGCGCCCACCGGCGTTCAGGTGTCTTACCTATTCTCTCTTAAAGAATTGGCAATGCTCCTATCCTGGCTTTCGTGCCAAGAGTTTCATAGATCATCAGCGAGTGCTGACCACCTCCTTTATTCCACCCACCGCCTATTGCCGTCCACGGTGGCTTTCCCGCTGCCAGGTCCACAGCCACGCCCACGCTGACTGCTGCAGTCATGTCCAAACACTACTTCCCACCATGGTTCACATAACCGGTAGAAATCGATCGGTTATCCCGGTTAAACGGGGAATCGGTCTCGATCGATCGCCTGGTTTGACCGGTTAACCAGGGAAACTGTTATGTACTGTAGCAAAACGGTTAAACGACCGGTTTTTCCGATTAAAAACGGACCGGTCAATCCGGTTATGTGAACCTTGCTTCCCACTGCCCTGTCCCAAGCCTCCCCGAACGCAACGTCAACGAAAATCTTCGTTCACCAAGGTTGTTTCTTCATTTTTAGTCAATTTGTATAGAACACCAGATAAAATCCTGATAAACTAAAATAAATTATTTCAAAACAAATATATACTATTATAATGGTTAGTAACATAATGAATGCTTATTAGAAGTCAAAGTTTCATTAATGATGACCTATACTATTTATAGAAATAATCATCATTTTATATTAAAAAAGAAATAATAATTTATTAAAATAGAAAGAGTCATATATATCTTATGATACTTCATTCATCCCAAAATAAAGGCATTTCTAACTTTGGTTTAGATTTGTAGCATCTTCAATGTATTTCGGTAGTAATGTGTCTAGATTTATTGAAGATGCTATGAATCTAGGCTACTCTCTCTCGTAGCCTGTAAGACTAGCCGTATCGGTGTGCGCTATCCCGTCCTGGAGGATAGGGATAGCATTTTTTCGCCAGCACGGGGTACGCTACTCCGTCCGGCACCATCCCGTACCGCGCCCCACACGCCAAATGCAGCGTGTATATGGATCGCACGCTACGTGCGGACGTGGTGCAGGGTCCGCACACCCGCGCGCCATCCCAACTACTCGGTGCATGGAGAGAGTAGGGAGCAAGGCGGCCGGCGCAGGGAGAGAGGAGGGAGATAGGCCACCCGACGAGGGTGCCCAGCCCGCACCGGATCCGGCCGGAGGAGGGAGGGAGGCCGCCATGCCCGTTGGATCTTCGGGCCGCGCTGGATCCGCGACCTGGCCAAGAACGGCTCGTGCACGCGGCAACGACAAGCTACCTGATCTTGGAGAGAGGAGGGAAGTTGTGTCCGCGGGGAGCTCGAGCCGGCTAGAGGAGGGAGGGAGGCGCGGAGGAGGCGGGCTCCGATAGCGGCTAGAGGATGGAGGGAGGCACGGATGATGTTACTTAGATATGATTGAATAAAACATTGAATAGTTGATATAGAGGATGGATATAGAGTATGAAGGGGTGCAGCAAAATTGGATATAGAGGAAATAATCTTGCTGAATAGGACGAAATATTTCTTTTAGATGATGAAAATAGAATATCACGAGTACGGATAGTCTAATGCTTATATTTTGGTATAGAGAGAGTAGTTACTACAGTGAATCCAATTATATTAGTCAACCTTCTGTTGTTGACAACTAAAGTTAAAAAGAGTTGGCATGATCAATTCAAGAAGTATCTTATTTTCTTGCAGAGATAGTCAAACATGTGCTACTCCAAATCATTTTGGTTCTAATGCTTCTTCTGATCTACAAGCTTACGAAGAATTTCTCTGAGAAATTTACCTCATATTTGGAGAAGAGATTTTGTGTTGGGGCATGTTGTTGGCGCTTGCTAGACATTCCAATGGGGACATGCAATAGAGTTTTTATAATTTTAAGTTAACTGAAATTTTTGTATATGTTCCAATCATATTTTCGGACAATGTGTGTAACATTTTTCTTTATGCACATAGAATAAATCAAACGCAGAAATATTTATCAAAGGTGGAGCATTTTTATTAATACTCAAGAGAACATTTTTTGTGAATACAAGAGAATGAAAAAAAATTGTGCAGTTAGATTGAATGTACCTGGTAAATATATCTCAATTACCTGAGAGGAACATAACCCCCTCTCCCCACCACCACCACCAAATGAAATATGAGAAATCAATTTTTTGAATAAGACAATTTTTTTAGAATAAATGTACCTGGTAAATATATCTCAATTACCTGAGAGGAAGATAACCCCCTCCCCCCACCACCACCACCAAATGAAATATGAGAAATCAATTTTTTGAATAAGATGAATGGTGAAACGTAACTCAAATAGTCAACAACACATCAATTTCAGAATGGATGGGGTGATTAAATGCAATGTTGTGGGGACTCAACCCTCCAGCCGGAAAATTCCACTATAAGAAGCCAAACCAGCTGAGTTTGTGTATATGAATCTTAATAACAAATGTAACAGGCTATAAAACAGGTTATTCCCTTTGTGTTTGGTCCACTAGAGTGGCACATACATTTGTGTTTTGATCTGTCTATGATAGCCTGCAACCAAAATTATGAAAACCAATTCTAACAAGTTCAATAAGCATGCTGTTGGTATAGCTTCCCACAGCTGATTTCAAACTAATATTATGAAGCAGTTTTGGTCTTGGAGCTGAAAAAAGTAGCTCCTCTTAATTCTGCAAAGTGATTGTTTGTGATGATTATAGGAGTTATCCTAGATAATCTCATAGAGAGCCACATATAACCACACCGGTCTCCCTTTAACCCACTATATGGCAAAGATGGATTAGCGTGCCAAATTCTCTATATGGCAATGTGTTAACTGTAAGCGTTATCACTCTGTGTCCAACGGCTATCTATATCAGCACATCATATCTGATAGACTAATAACCTTCGATGTTGGTTACGGCACTCATTGAGATTCGTGGAGAAAAATAGGCGCCGTATGAAAAAGAACACGGTGAGGGCAAATAAAAACAAGAAGAATTGTTGCACTGGAACGTTTAATTAAGCGTGGTGACCTAGAAAAATTGGCGTTGCTGGTCGACTGACCAGTGTCCAGCAAATTTAAACCACCACAGAGCACGATCTCCGTCCGTGTTCAGCTATATAGTTTTCCCCGCCTGTAAACTATAAACATTCACACTATGGGTTCATGCAAAATTAACCGTACATACGCACGTCCAACTTGAATTTGGCACCTCCGTACCGCTAAACGTACGTACGTACCCTTCGCAAAAAAAAAACGTACGTATGTACGAGCGACATATCATGGGTCCAAACATCCATATCATTAAACCCAGCATACGGTCCACTAACATATAGCATAATTAGAAATCTGAATCTGACCAGTGACCAGCAAGGCAGCAACACAAGCAACACGGCACAGCGATGTCAAGGCTTGTAGGCAGCTCCGTGATGCAAACGTATCAATGTTCTTAAGTACGGTGTATGCATACTCCAAGTCTCCAACGGACAAGTATCGTGAATAAATCGCGACTTTCCATATTTTTTTCTGTATGATGTACTTATGTATAAGACGTCTTGTGCCATACTGAATTCAGAGCTAGTTCTAATAACTCCATACTTTTTTCTGCTTATTCGCTGATAGCAGAACAAGGAAGTTTTCATTGTCCAACCGTATCTATAATCTTAACATTACAAGAAAGAGTGACTATATTCTCTCTTAAAGGTTAAAAAGTACTTATTATATACTAATTTAACAAGAAAGAAAGAGAAACGACAGTTAAGAAAAAAATAGATTAGTTGTATAGCTCTCTACAAATTACCCATCACCATTATTTTACAAATAATCCAAAAAAAATCCGCTACAGATGTTTATAATTTACCACCACGACCTATCACAAGAAAAATATGAATAGATTCTTCTAAACTGTTACTATTTGCATGGGAGAATATAAACATAAAATTAGTTAGTTTCAGAAAACTACATCTCTTTACACTCATGTGTCACATCCCAAAATTCTAGTTTTGGAATGTTAACCATTTTTAATAAAATCCTTTATTTTTCCCAAAAAAAGAAAGCTAAATTGTTTGAATTTATAAATTTACCATAGATTTGTTTTATTGTGAAAGTGTTTTATTTAATAAATGCATTTAACTTGTGAAAATGATTTATGGAACAAATAGAATTAATTTATGAAAATAATATTTGTTAATAAAAAAGCTTTTGATTGTGAAGATGGCTCATTGAATAATTGTCTTTGATTTAATTTACAAACACATGTGATTTATGAAATGAATTTATTTAATAATAACTATTTTTTATTTTGTTTGGAGTACCAAAGGATTTTGAATAAATAAAATGAGCTTTCTTTATTTGGTCAAATTTTGGTTGTAAATGCTATTTATAAATATTTTCTACAAAACCTCTTATTTTCTAAGGTTACATTAATTAATTAATATAGGTATTATAAATTGTTTGATTGCACTCGATGCTGAATAGATTGCATTAAATTTTATTGTGTGGAAAGGTTGTTTCAAAATTCAAATTCGAATTTAGTTTAGAAAACGGTTTAGACACAGAAGAGGGAAACAAAAAAGAAAAAAAGAAAAGAAACCAGCCACTTTGGGCCAAATCCCCCCTTGGCCCACCTCCTTCCCTCTCTCCCTCTCCCCGACCCGCCCCGCAGCCCGCCAGCCCAGCCCACGCTCGAGCCCACCCCTAACCCTAGCTCGCCGCCGCCCGTACGCCGCGATCGTCGCCTCGGCGTGCGCGCTTGGCCGCCTAGGGCACCGCACCTATAAAAGGCGAACCCCAGGACCCGCTCTCCCTTTCCCCCACTCCGCCGTCGGCCCCGCGCCCCGCAAGACGTCGTGACACCGCCGCCATTAGCGCCGCCTCCCCGTCCTCCGTCGGCCACCGTCTCCGGCACCCCTCACCCGTGCGCGACCACCGCCGGCCTTCCCCGTGGCACGCCGCCTCCGCCGAGCCGGCGCGACGAAGAAAATCCGTCGGACGAGGACGAGCGAGATCGCCGGACACCTCCGCCGCCGCCTCGCCGCCGCAAGCCCGCCTCCGGCCTCTACCACCCGCGCGCGACCCACGGTGAGAGTCCCTCCGTCCGCTCTCCATTTCCCCCTTCCGCCACCCAACCGGCCACCGGAGCGCCGTTCCGGCGAGCTCCGGGCGCCGCCCATGGCGCGCCGCCGTGCCGCGCCAGCCGCCGGCCGCCGCTCGGCCCGAGTTCCCCCTGCACCGTTGGATCCGCCATCAAGGGCTCGGATTAGAAGGGCTCATACCCCTTCATAATCGGTCCACCGTGGACCTATGGACCGCGGGTCCACGGAGGCCATGCACCCGGTCCACGAGATTTTCCATTTATTTTAATTCCTTTATTCCCTGGATAATGCGCACTTGCAGTTTAGCCCCTGGTAAATATTTTAATCGCGTATAGGTCCTTATATTTTGCATAATGACCCCTACTTTAGGATAGGATGTAACTTTTACATGTTAGCCCCTGTATTTAATTAAAATCACGCGCGTAGGTCTCTGTATATAAGGAAAATTACGTGCTAGCCCTCGTAGTCTACGATTAATTACGAATAGGCCCTTTATTTTATAAAAGAAGCCCTAAGCTTTGTTTTAATTCTGTTTTAACCCTAGTCTTTTGCAATAAACTTTATATTTAAATTACAAATTAATTTTAAACCCCTAAACTGTTTTGTAGTAATGTTTTAGCCATAGTACCTTTTTACATAAACACCCCTGACCTCTCCTAAAATTATGTTTTAGCCCGTGTTTATTCAAATAACTATATCGTGTAGTTTTACATAAACAACCCTAGTGTTTTATAAAATTATATTTTAGCCCTTATACTTTTACACTTTAGTCCATGATCTTTTCCATATTTACAAAATAGCCCCTACCTTAGTTGTTTTTATGTTTTAGCCCCTAAAGCTTTAAACCTACGTAACTTTTCGCTCGTAGCTCTGATTAAGGCGATTCTTGCGCTCACGGAATCGTAGCGACGCGTACTTTCCTTTAGTAATGCTTTTATAGTCCTTTTTGTATGGTGTACTGTTTTGTTTCTTAGTTATTTGTGTGTTTATTTGCATGTTTGCTCGACTGCGATGTAATTAGAAGACGATCAACGCAAGGGATTCGAAGAGCAAGAGTCGAAGATATAATCGAGAGCAAAGAAAGAAAGAGGCAAGTGTCCTTGACGCATCTTGCACCTATTTTCCTTTTCTATCTGTACATTATTGCATTGCTGTGTTAAATATGAATCCTATGTGTCATACCTTTTTCCATACTTGTCCTTGTCGCTCGGGTGGAATTAGTTATAGACTTGGGTAGACTCATGCTTAGCTTGCTTTAATTGGGTTTAAGACATGCTAAATGTTAATCTTGTTAATGATCCAGTTGAACATAATGATCATGGTTGCTTGTTAATTATTGAACATTGATTTTGGTGACGGGTGGAGGAACTATGGTCTAGGGTGTACTCGGTAGTTCCATGGAATGCTATCACCCGAATCATAAGGACCGGTTCGTGGAGCGACCATCCATGTTAAACCGTACAACCACGAGCCAAGTATGGGCGCGGCTTGGCGTAGTATGCGGTGGAGACCGGTCGAGTACGCGCGATGGAGAGGGGACTATGGCTGGTGTTATACCGGTAGTCCCGGGGAGGTGTGGTGAGGAGACAAGGTCTCATAACCATTTGGCTCAAGGGAAGGAAGCTACCCGATGACGGGTGTACACGTCGGGTGAGTGGAAATCCTAGTGGGCGCGTACAAAGCTGGAGGAACCCGTGAACCGCCTTGGAAGTGATCTCCCGGCCACACACCAAAGGAAGTGTGTAAGTGCTTGGCCGGCACGGGCATAATGGAGACTTTTAGTCCACCCGGCAACAGGGGATGGAATCACTTTCTCGTGGTGAATTGTGTACAACCTCTGCAGAGTGAAAACTGTCATGACAGCCGTGCTCACGGTCAAGAGCGGCATGGACCCTCACGCGGATTAGAGGGATGGTAATGGTTTGGATGCATGGTTCTCGGGAAGGAGACATGCGTGGTTTGGATAATTGATGGATCTATGGAGTTACATCACATAGTAAATAGCTCTGCTTAATTAATGAACTAGACATAGGTGCTTCTATGCCTTAAACCCTGTGTTAGCCTTTCTTGATCGGCCAATCATGTCATACTTTCCCCACTTGCTGAGTACGTAATGTACTCATACGTTTGTTGCCTCTATTTTTGCATCATGCCACAATTCAGAAGTGAAGGTTGAAGTACATCATTCAAGGAGACGATGAAGTGGTGG
Source organism: Chloris gayana (assembly GCA_031894775.1). Classification (NCBI taxonomy): domain Eukaryota; kingdom Viridiplantae; phylum Streptophyta; class Magnoliopsida; order Poales; family Poaceae; genus Chloris; species Chloris gayana. Next base: position 41,531 of record JAUNZO010003595.1, on the reverse strand, counting down.
TCTAGGCCTGCGGTCTTCCGGTCGACTTCTGTGGGAGCCGAAGGACGCTAACGCTTAGTATAATTTCCGCTGCAATTAATGTAATCTTTTACTTTAGACCTACGGGTCCTTGATGTAAGTATTTAATGAATTAATAAAGATATTGTTCTTTTATCACATAATTTGTCCTGTTGCGTGAAAAATTGATCCTGGGCACGCATACGGATGAATCCGATTTCGGTTATTGAAATCGGGTGTGACATCATGACATAGAACTCTGCTTGTTTTGAGAGAGAGAGAGAGAGAGAGAGAGAGAGAGAGAGAGAGAGAGAGAGAGAGGGGGGAGGAGAAAGAGAAAGACAGCACATGTATGAAAAAAATTAATTTCTATAGTCTATACAAAAGACTAGTCACTACAAACTCAGAACCCATATATATTTGAGAAGTAGACAAATAATAGTGATATAGGTAATAATAAAATTAGCAGTATGTGATCACGTTAGCATATACTACTACAAGATACTTCATGCTACGTGGATTAATACATGATGATGAGGCTTCCTTGTTGGCTTACACTTGCAGCGCTAGGACGTTGCTGCTATTCTCCTAGCCATAGAAAAAACAGTCACCGGCACCATTGCTGCAGCCACCACCAGCCGGCTTCGCCTCCTCATAGCCACAGGAGGTATTGGTGCTGTACTGATAATCTAGGTTTTCAGGACCAGCAAGCAGCAGCGGCGCCTTGTTGTGATGATCTTCCTGCAAGATGAAGCTCTCCATTGGCAGGCCCGCTGCGACGGCGGCACTGTCATGACCGTGGGAGATACCGTTGTTGCAGAACTCAAGGTATAGGCCTAGGCCGTCTCGGCCATTGTCTGAGCAGGATGAGCTCGATATCAGCTGCTCGTCACCTTTGCCTCCACACATGAGAAGGCTGCCGCTGCCGGCAGAGAGAAGGGACGTTGAAGTGTTTTCGTAGACGTGGCTGCTGTAGTGATGAGAAAAATTATTATGAACCGGAGCTGAGAGGTACTGCAGCGATAAGGGATCTCCTGGCACTGGTGGTGGCGATGAAGGTGCTTCTGCCGAGAAGAAGAGGTGCTGCTGCTTCTTGGACCTATTGTTATATAAGGTTGTTAGTTGTTAGTAGTGTATACAGTATATATATTTGGAAGGTCAGGATACTAACTAATTTCGGGCTGCCATATGTGTAGAGGAGAGAACCTGTGGCGGCATCTGTTGGTGGGAGGCTGCAGGCCATGGGCATGCATGAGCTTCTTCTTGAGCTTGGTGTTCCAGTAGTTCTTGATGTCGTTGTCCGTCCTCCCTGGGAGCTGCGCCGCGATGATCGACCACCTGCTTCCGATGGTAGCGAAGAGGCTGCAGATGATCCGATCCTCGTCTTCAGAGAAGTCGCCGTGCTTTATGTTTGGCCTCAGGTAGTTGAGCCAGCGCAGCCTGCAGCTCTTGCCGCACCTCTTCAGCCCTACAAGTATATGTAATTGTAAAATTATACGTAAGTTGATCGAGGCCATGTGTTTGTTAATAATGTATCCAAATTAGTGATAATTCAGTTACCGGCTTTGTGAGGGAGAGCAATCCAGTTTCCTCCAGTACCATACTCGTGGATGTACTCCTTGAGCTTGCGGTCCTCCTCGGGTGACCAGGGCCCTTTCTTCACGCTCGCCTTATCGCAGCATGGAGCCCTCCCCATCCTCTGGTAATGGGTTTGACCTCCTCGTCTTCTTCCTTCAGCCACCTGCAGCTGGGCTTGTTGCTGCTTCTCTCTGTCTGTGCTTCTGAGAGACTTCCAGTCCGGCAGGTGGCTATCCTCTTGCAAGGTTCCAGGTATAAAGCTGGGGGTAAGATTGGGATGAGCATGCAGCTCTGCCTGAGCGGCCGTCCTTTGGCAGAGCTTCTTACTCTCTGCCCTTTCTGATCCAATGATGGTCGAAGATCTGTCCTGACTACCTGGCAGTCTGGCACATATATATGTGCACAGTCGTAGCAGAGAGACAACTAGAGCAGTACCATGCCACGCCTCAACGCTCTTTCGGGGTCACTTTAGTGGCCCATCCCGTCACACCATCGTCGATCTCTCCATCTCTTCGGAAAACAATCCGTTAATAAATTAAAGGCAAACAGTACGTCGTGTGATGTTATGACATTACAAATGAAAAGGTATAGTACTAGCCTACTACCTCTGGATTTTGAAATGTAAGCATTTGAGACATTTAAATTTTTTCTAAAAATGTTAATATTTCTAGAGATAAGACAAAGTCAGATGGGTTGATGGTGATGAGGTATAAAATGAGAAGTATATATATGACTTGTTCTACGTTGAGTAATTTTGCCTTTGAATCCTACAAATGCTTATTACATGAAGAAGAAGAAACGGAGAAGTTGCTGCTCTTCAGGCTAAAGCAGAAATGCAAATACCGTAGCTGTCTAGCTAGAATCTAGATAACAAACACCTGAGCAACTTTGTTTCATTAGATTATTCTATATATGACGAGAACCAAAAGATTTTAATCATAGATTTAACACAGATATTGTAATTAAAGCTAATTATTCTTTTCATTGCAGCCAAAGTCTATGCGACAACAAGGTGACTGTGGCAATATATTTTTTACAAAAAAAAGTAGTCTACTATCTAAATTTTTTGCTACCTCTCCACGTCAACTATTAAGGGAAATATTACTAAGAGAACATTGTCCGCGTCTGGATAGTGGGAATTCCATGAAATATTTACCGTTAAGAACAAACAAAATCACAACGAACTATTATTCTTTTTTGCGAATAAAAAACTATTATTCTTCATGAGTATTAATTATACTTGACAAATAAGAGCAATCCTTAATCGCAAATAAAAAAAGAGCAATCCTTGCACAAAAAAACAAATCTCTCAACGTTTAACTGATTGTTTCCTTTGAGAGTACGTAGATCAATCATTTTGGTCATTCGATGAGTAATATTTTAGCTTTACGACATATCGTGCCAAAAAATAATTATATATCATGGAGCAATCGTACGCACTAAGCTAGCAAGCGTCTGAACTCGTGACGGTGGTGTGCATGACTCGTACGAACGTGTAATTATTATCCGTGATGATCACGATAAAAAAAGGTGATGAAGTAATAAAGCCGAGGACAACACGTACGCAAGGAGTTAATAGTACGTGTATAGTACAAATTAAAGGTACTTGATCACCAATTAACTTGATAATTATAGTACAATTTCCTACTTTCCTAGCGCTGAACTCCATACCATGATCAGCATATATTAGTATTATATATTTTTATTTGCTATCTAACACAGTAGCAATAAGGAAACGGAAAAAGTATGTGTAGTAGCCTTCACAATATGCAGGTGATATCGCGCTATCCAGCTCAAATATTGTTAGAGACTAATCGAACTGTTTTCCTTAAAATGTAAGTTTTTCCTATTTCGAATGTAGTAATAAATTATTTGAGATATGTTGCAAGAAAAAAGATTTCATAGTGTAAAATCAATCCGAAATTCCAAAGTGTTTTATAAGGCACAGTTTGATCATAAATTCTTTTTCTAATATATTTTTTAGACACGGACAGAATAATCATGCGAAGTTAGATTCGAAATTCCAAAATATTTTATAAGTTAGATTGTAAAGTAAAATGCATGCACGTGTTATAAATTGGAGGAGAGGAAGCACAAAGTACTCACGCAACTTTTTGTTTCTAACAGTGAGAAAAGTAAACATTTTCCTGCAAAAGAAAAGGAGAACTTTCTGTTTGTGCAACCCCTCTCCATCTTATCACTTCGCAAGTTCGTGTTCGAGAGGCGGAAGCCCTTTGTGTTGACAAAAAAGAAAAACTATGGCAATGGTCGTGTAATAGATGGATATCGCCATTACGCTATATGGATAATAGTTGGCCATTACCATAGATGATGGTGCCGGCAGATTCATGTCCTCTGAAATTGCCGCTCCGCATGAGTTGTATAGCCCACAATTTTATTTTGGAGTAAAATGTATCAGAGGTACATGAACTTGTGCGACTTGTTTGTTTGTGTCGTTTAGGTTCACGAACTTCTATTTTGTATTTCTAGGTCCACAAACTTGTTTGTTTGTGTCAATTAGGTCCATAAAATTGTTTGTCTGTGTCATTTAATTCCATAAAATTTGCAGGTCTACAAACTTGTCTGTCCTCGATATATATCATCAATATTTTCTTAACACTTATAAATTCATAATCCTAATAAAATAATGCAATATTCATTGAATATTTTGATATAGGCATTTCAAAAAAATGTCACAATGATTTAGGCATTTTAATCATGGTGAAAAATATCTCTATTAGATATAGACATTTTGAGCATGTTACAAAAATATTCTCTTGCTTTGAAGTGTGCAGTTGTCTCATGAGCTCAACTATTCCGGCGAATTCCTGTGTTAGATCTTTTTCTAGTTCAAAATACTATAGAGTCCAATCATGTCATATTAGACCAATATTCATAAATAGTGCATAACTTAAAAGGTTTATGACTTTATAACTATTGAAAAAAGTTTATGGACCTAAATTACATATACGAACAAGTTTGTAGACCTATAAATGAAAATGAAATTTTGTAGACCTAAACGATACGAGACAAACAAGCTCGTAGACCTAGAACTGCAAAATGAAACTTTGTAGACCAAAATGACACAACCACACAAGTTCATAGACTCTAGCGCATTTACTCTTTATTTTGCAAAAGAGCCCACAAATAATGATAAATAGTAAAAATATCATAGACACAACGCTGCTTCTATAGTTATTACTACATTACAATGCATAGAAATGTTCATTCTCTCCCAGAGTACTATCCCACATGCTAATTTTCTACTCTTTTCATTGACGCCGTTGACTTGTTTTGCTACGTATAACCGCTCATCTTATTCAAAAATATGTTTTCAAATATGTAAAATTATAAGTCGTGTTTGAACTTTCTTTAGTGATAAAACAAATCAGAATAAAAGTATTTAATAAATTTTAAACTGTATTGAATAAGCATTCAGTTAAACATGACGAAAAGAAATCAACGGCATCGATAATTTAAGAATGGAGGGAGTATACTACAACATTTTTAGGACCTGTTTGGCCGAGGTTGTCATTATTCGAAAAAAATTTATGTTTTGAATTACCTATGAAAATAGTTTATCTATCTTATAACAAACTTTCTACATAACTTACTTTCTTGTGTCAAAATTGTTTTAAAAAACTACACTTAAAAAACTCAACAAATCTAGGGAATCAGATAGCATTTAATTAAGAAATAGACACCCAAATTCACATCAAAGAGAACTTGAACATGGATGGTCAGGTTGTACATCCACACCCTTAACCAACTAATGGTGTGTTTGGTTGAACGTCAAGGTTGGATGGATCATCCAATACATATTTTCTAGAACTGGATCATCCAGCTCATTGTTTGTTTGATTGGATATAGTCATCCATTGTTTGTAATGATTGGAGGGTCAAGAAAATATTGAATGAGAGTAATTAAATCTTATTTGTTAACAATAGTATTTAATCATATATTAATTATCTTACTTTAATTTTTATAAACAGATAACTGTGTTACCATAATTCATAATTAATATGAAAACATGCTAATTATCAATAATTATATTCTAACCCACATGATTTATGCATATTAATTAATATAATAATGTTTATTTATTCTAATCTCACAATAAAATATACTAAATCGTATCACAATATGCTAATTATTTTTAATTATTTACTAATGATCATGCTTAGAAAGGTTGGATAGCCCTATCCTACCAAATTTCCTGAATATGCTCATCCAAGTATTTTTGAAGCATATTCTCTATTTCTATCCTCCCTATACTGTCTGACGAGTGAAACAAACACTAGATTGGATAGCATTGTCCAAGCCAATCCAAGTCAATCTAGTGAAATAAACACACCCTAAGGTAGCCCTGGTTCCTACACAGCAAAACTTATCCAGAATGGAAAAGGGAAAGCAGTGAAAAAAAAACTACTATTTGCAACTCTTGGAATATAGATTGTGGTAGTACAAATGGAATATAGATGTTTATAAGCATAATTAACTGTGAGTTCTGGGTTTTGGTTTAACTACATCATAATCCGCCATAATTAAAACTTGGAAGCAAAAGAAGTTGCATAATATCTGCCAAACAAATCCTGTAAATTTCTGATTATTGATACCGGTGCAAAGACAGATCGTAGAAAATTCGTTACACAATGTCTCATCGACGCGAAAGAAAAAGGAGTCGTGACACAGATTCCTGAAGGGGGCTGAAGGCGTTGGCGAGTGGCGACGATTCTGCACTCCGGCGACGGTGCGCGTAAAGTGCAGTGAGGAGAAATGACAGCCCATCAAAAATGCAGCCCATGCCAGTTCTACAGTCCCACTAAGCGGCTTTGCAGGCCAACACACAACAGTGCAGTGAGGAGAAATGAGACAGTACGGCATTTGTTCCTCTCATGTGCTTCTTCTTCTTCCTTTGCAAACCAAGAGATGGTACTAACTTAGTTACATCAGAAAGTTTGATGTAGTAACCAATAGATATATTTGGAAGATAATTATACTAATAGACAAAAAAAAATCCAAGAAAAGACATCCGAAAAGAAAAAAGGCTCAGTAAATGTGCAAAAGGCTTGAATCCATTGATGGGTGCTGATGAATCGAGGGAGTCTCAGACTGTAAATGTGGTATTCTTTCATTAATGGCATTTGCTTCAACTGTACTAAACTATTATTACAGAAAGAAGCAAATGGTATCATGAAAAGTAAAGATATTATACCAAATGATAAATAAGAAATCTTACCTTCACAGAACCCCGTGCCAGTAGCCTAACTGATGAATCTACAAATCAGGACCAGAAGGTTGGAGCTAGGCTGCTTGAGGATCAACAGATCGATGAAGGTGGATACATATCTGACGAATATATACAAAGAAGATGATGGTCCAAAATACAGAAGAGTTAGAGCGAGCTAGCTAGCTTGTTAGGCGCTTGTCTGCGAATGCAGCATCATCAAGATTCTCATGCAGCCAAAACAGCAAAAGACCAAAACCCGATTAATGCATGGGAAGCATCATCTGAGTGTACACGAAGTGATGTGAATCTTGATGATACCACGCCCGCAAACAACGACTGTAATTATTCCCCATCGATTATCTAGGTGAATATATAGATCCTAAACATTATAGTCTGGATTGCAGGTACGGTGCAGGGGAAATGTATATATAATGCCATGGCGGAGCAAGCGCTGGGCAATGGCGCAATGCAAGTAGCTGCAAGATGCCAAGATGTGATGAGATCATGCTCAGACGAGTTGAGTCGATTTTATATTACTGAATGCCATCGATATGAAGTACGGGACTGGGCTAATTAAATCGTTAACTATTATTCTCAGGACTGAGAGCTGGTGGTAAGTACGTTGGCCATCGTTAATTATTATTTTGATCTGCTGCTAAAAGCTGCTGCTCATGCATGCCACGCACGCTCGACTGGCCACCCCAGATGACGTCGGTGCAGCAACCCATTCAAATTAGGCAGCCCACAAATTGTCGATCAAATTGATCTAGAAATATGAAGCCATCTTTTTCTCACGCTGAAGAGCATGGGCATCACAAATAGGACCACCTGCGACTGACTGTAATAACGTGAGACTTAAGAAGAAAGAATTCGTAAGACATCTGTTAGCGGCTAAATAAATCTATCTAGGAACTCAGAAATAGCACGTAATGCTTTGATAAAAGACACTTTGGCCTTGTCGGTTATTCTTCATAGTTGACTAGCTTTAATAAGTTGTTTCGGAAAAAAAAACATTAATAAGCCATTTTTGGCACTGTCCCAAATATTCCACACCCCTTGATCTCTGCAAATGCCTGCTCCCTTGATCTCTGCAAATGCCTGCTGATGAGGAGCATTCACACAAAGGCCACAGGGCAGGAATCAGGATACCCATGGCACGCAGAGCATAGGAACCATCAAAACCACCAAGATATGTTTCTCCTTTGTCGAGCTCTCTCTAGTTGAGAGCCAAGTTGCTAGTCATGAAACTTTTACGCGTTTCATGGAAATCCTTGTACTCTCATTGGATATATGGATGACCATTTTTCACTCATGCTAACGCCTTCTTGAGCCAAACTCCCAGATAACCTTTCCAAATTTGGATTTGTTTACTATATCCATTGAGAGTGGTAGTCATCATAGATGAATACTTCCCAGATATGGAGAATAGAGAAATCTCAATTGAAGTCATGTTAAAAAGTCTGAAAATTAAAAGCCCGCATCGAAAGAGGTGCTCCGACACTCACCATGTGGTGCATACTGCCTCCATGCCCGTAATAATTTTGTAACCACGGGGTCGAATTCCAGATTGCTCGAAATCTAGGACATGAAAAATTCTAGGATGGCGTACAATCCGATATCAAAAGAACTACGCCTGGCTTCAAATATAAGAAAGTAAGAAGAAATGTGAATCAACATCACATATTTACATGAAAATTGTTCAGTCTTCTGAATCTTAGCAAGTATAGCCTGTAGTATTTGTGGAGAAAACAAGATGAACTTCCGAGCTACCATAATCAACACTACCTTTCATTTATATGCAAACATGAAACAAGACAATACAAAAAAGGAAGGATTTTTGTACTCTCTTCCCACTTCCAGTGAGAGGGAGAAGGATAGACAACTAAAGTGTTTAGCTATTCACTAACCTATCCACTCGATTCTTTTGCAGTCTGCTCAACAAACAGTATGTGCCATATCGTGCTGTTAGTTACAATAAACTACCTCTACCTCTCAGGGGCCACAGGCACTGGAGGTGAACCCTTGAACCCCGATACCAATTCTGGAGCACTCCGTGGTCGTGAATGGAGAGAGTCACTCAAGGAACGCTTCCACTTCCTAGTGGCATGCCGCTTGTTGCTTGCACTGGCTGGGACACCAGAAGAAGAACGTGCAGTCTCAGGAACACCTATATCAAATTTTGATGATAAGGTACGCAGATTTTCTTGGCGCTTCCTTGCCGTGCTGTGGCTTTGTTGATTGACATCCATAAACTTGGTGCTTGATGTTTTGTTTGATCCAGCATAAAACACACCATCATCAGTTAAATAGCCATTCTCTATGCTGTCCCGCATGGCCAGATCATCATATTCCTCATCGGATCTATTGCAATCCTCATCGACAGACCCTTCCATCTGCCAGAAAGTATTAACAAATATAAGTTTAACATTGGCTCGATTGCTTAGTTAAGAATGGACCGTGCAATGAAGTGCGCATGGACAGAGACAGATAGCAGATAACTTGTCTAGAACCTTCATCATATAATAGATTGGCACTACAACATCAATAACAGGCATTCCATAAATTTCCAAAGGTCTATACTCAACATATAGTTTGAAATTGCCTATCAATCAGCCAAAAAATTCTTTTAATACCTTATTATATATCTAAGCATTTTCCACTAAATATAACTGAACACAAGATGATAACCAACATTGGCTTGATGCAAATGCAAGAACTTTCTGAACATATATTTAGCTCAACAAACAAAAGTGTAAGAATAAAGGTAACAAACTACTTTGCCTCACCTCCTCGTGGATCTCCCTGTTGTCTTCTTCGCTTAGGTCCTCATCACTCCCTGAATTAGGATGAATGTCAGCTTCTTCCTCCTCTTCTTCATCACTGCCAGATGCTGCTGATGACTCTTTGATCTAGCCCCAACCAAAACAAAAGGAATAATCAGAATAAAACACAAGGCTAGTAGTACTAGTTGCATTAAATTTGCAACTGCCATGTAACTGCAGTAACCACACAAACCACAATAGACATAAAAGTGAGTACCTCTTTACAGTGCCCATCTGATTTCTTAGGAGAGCCAGATGAAGATGCATCATGCCTACTACTGCCTTCAGTAGCACCAGCCCACGATTCATCAATATTTCCAGCTTGACTTGTACATCCAGTGTCAGTGGGCCAGGCACTTATCCCAAAGTTACCAAATTGGAGATTGACTGACTCTGCTCTTCCAATGTTTAAAGGTCCATAAATAGGATTACCAACGGATTTCTGAAAACTACTGTCAGAACTGCATTTTCCATCTCCACCACTGGACTCAACCGGCCAAGCCTTAGAAACAGATCCATCAACATTAATTATAGCCATTAGTTTTCTTGATGATCCAAGCCGCTGAATTAATTTAAACATCCCTTTCGAACTCATGGAATTAGCCACACATTGGTTTTTATACTCTTCATTTACCAGAGCCACAGTATTGGTGTCAGGGTCATACAGCTGGTCTCCAGTAGCACGCTTCCGGAGGCAGCTAAAGACAGTGGCATGAATAGAAGCCACACTTCGATCAACATTAGTGTTGTTTATCTTGGGAACTAGGTATTTGTCTGCTCGGCTGCAGAGGTACTCCTGGATAGCTCTTATATTGCTGATGTATTTAACATACTTATTTTTTGTTGGGTCAAGCGTCATGTACTTTGCACGTACAGCAAACCTTTCTGTGTGTTTACCCTCATTTGATATGTAGATCATAAAAGGTATTACTGAAGGATGTTTCCTCATTAGCCCCATCTGAAATGTTTTTGAAAGAAATGAGGAATAAAGTGGACATGTTGGTCATGAAATTTACATTTTGCAAAAGAGATGCAATAGAACATACCACAAAATTAAGGCTTAAGTGAACACCCTCAACAACAACTGATTCTTTCCTATCTTCCCATGCAGTAATTAACCGATCCAAGCTATCAATCACCATCTCACTTTGTGCCTTATAACCTTCAATGGCCATTTGCTTCTTCCCAATTTTTTCCATTTTAGGAGCCCCACTTTCCTCACCATCAATAATTGAGCTGTTTGACATGCCTGAGTGTTTTTTCGCTTTCTTCCTAGTTTTTGATTCAGCAACTGCTACAGGGTCAAGACATTCACCTGCATGATAAGTTGATGCCCAAAGAAGAGGGTTTTCTTTCTCTTCAACAAAGCTCCTCATCATATGACGTATGGAATCTGTGGAAACTACAGTTGTGATTCCTAACCTGCTTCCCTGTTGATACATTAGAGGTACTGTGAGCAAGAAATGAAGAGGAGAGGAGGGGTTCTACACTGTCCCCTCACAGTTGCAAGTGGTCTGGTTTTGGAGCTAATAATTGTGTGTCAAATACCATCTATGGATGAGGGGAACCCAAAATAGAGCGCGAAAAATAAAATACTCAAGGGGAGGAACTAAATAGCCTAGCATCTATAGTTTCTTCTATCCAAACCAAGCAAGACAAGGTAGTGATCACTGTTATCCTAATGGCATTGATAGGTCCCCCTGAACCAGTGTTACAATCAGTAGTTCATTTATACCTTCAATTTATTTTAAATTGTGATTTTCTGACAAGAATACTCAAGCTAGCAGGCCCAGTAAGTTCTAACAGAGGAGCTGTGAAGTTGGGGGCACAATAAAACAAGATACATAGGTAAGGAAAATGATGTAAAGGAATTTGTACCAGCAAAGTAGAAAGAGTAGACTTGCCGCAACCACTAGTTCCGCAAAGTAGAATTGTGACAGATTCCTTTCTTTCTCGAATCCTGAGACAAGTAAGATGAAACGAACAATATAAGCAGGGAAGGATATGAAGGGAACAACTTTACGGATCTATTTGACAGATATGGCATCAATCCGGAAAGCTTGTGGCTCGAAATGGTGAAGCTAGAATAGTAGAATCTACACCATTTGCAATGCACATATGCAAATCGTATATGGGTATCAGTTCTCAGCAATTTCAATGAGATATTTCACCTCTGTTTTATAGGTCAGCAGCCAGCACACTTTACATCACAAATCGATCACATATGAATTTTCCACAGGGCAAATTGGCGGTATATACAAATATATAAAAAAAAGGAAACAAATTAGAGAAAGGAGGAAAGGAAGCATGCAGTTGACGGTTGTGGATCGGGGAGGGGATCAGGGGAAGGAAGGAGGGCGGACCTGCAGGCGAGCATGAGATCGGCGCGCTGGTTGGGGGCGACGTACTTGTAGAGGGCGAGGGCGTCGCAGACGAGGTCGAGGAAGAGGTCCCTAGGGAGAAGGACGGTGGTGCGGCGCTTGTAGAGTTCGAACTGGAACTGGCGAGGACTGGTGGTCGTGGTGGCCTCGGCGAGCTCGTACCTCTGCACCCCGGCCATGTCTCCGTCGTGGTCACCCCGGACGACATCGAAGACCTTGCGGCTGATCTGGGAGCGAGATGCAAGAGCGAGACGGAGAATCGAATCGAATCAGATTAGCACGCTGCAAGGAAGCACATCCAATGGCTAATCTCAAAGAAGAGAAGAAGAGAGAAGGAAACCTCGAAAGCGTGGCGCGGCTTGCATCCCATGAGCTGGAGGGTGCTGTGGAGAAGGGAGCGCGTGTAGCGGAAGGAGGAGGCGCCGTCGTCCACCACGACAATGTAGAGAAGCTTCGCCGACGCCATGGTGGAGGTCGCCGACGAGAAGGTGGCGATCCGTTCGGGTCCCCTTTCCCTTCCCTGGTGCTCTGCTCCCCTTTTTGATCAAAAAATGATTTTCATTCAGTCGCTCGGCTCGCGATGGGCTCGGCCATATACGTGCCGGGCCCGACACGACACGGCAGCTCGATTTCGACTATTTGGGCCCAATATTCTGCTCCTTTTGGAACAATTTAATACTCCTAGGATCTTTTCTGCATTTATTATAGTCTATTTAAAACTGTTATAAATTCAGGGGATATTAGTATTTTATGGGCCTCATTTCAAGGAAGGTCCAGCATAGCCCAGTATTAGCAGCTGCCTGAAAAGGCTTTAATTCATCTTTGGAAAAAGGAAAAAAAACAAGGCATAATGTTAGTTTTGAAAATACTATACAGACGTATATATGTTTATTTATATAAACACATAAAAACTCATCCATATAAATGAATGAGTATATGTCATATTCGAGAGACTCGACTAACTGATCTTTAATACTCATGAAACCATAAACAACTTGTGTTATTGGAGACGTACATTCTTGAATAAATAATTGTAAGTGACACACGTTGAGTCTGAAACTCTAACTAACTCGTGAGCTGTCAGTTTACCAACCTTTGAGTCTTTGGATTGACTAATTAAGCATAAAAACAAGCATCCTATGGTTTTACTGCTCCTGTACATGCTTTGGTCAACCGATAGACAGGCAATTGAGGCAAGTGGTGCTTGGTCAATTCAAAAGTACTAGTAGTTTTCGTCTAGTAGCAACCTAGCTAGTCAGCTATAATATTACTCCGCCTCCGATATTTGTGGAAAATTGAACTGATGAGCCAATGTATAGTATATAAAAATAAGTAAAACGAGTTGAATTCAACGGTGGTTAAATACGACCGAAACTGAAAGAGAAGGAACATGCGTGATGCATACAGGCCAGCGTATAAATTAAGAGATGAGCCGGACGACTGGTACTAGTTTGACACAATGTACCAAGCCGGGGGGAAAAAAAGGAAAACGTAAAAACATAATGAATTTGAAATGCATCGATGAGGAAGTAAGCCCGGTCATGAGATTCCGGTGGACGTTCTATAAAAAATGAGATTCCAGTGGCTGAGGAACCTGCAGATTGAGTCAACACTTATGCGTGAGGTGTTTGAGTTAGTTGCTTGTTCTACCTATTTTAAAAGGCTTTTATAAAAATGTTTAACTATTATTTTCTCTTTAAGTACACTTGTTTTAACCTTCTTCTATTCTATTGTGTACACCCTAAATGTCTTTTGCAATAAATAGTTGAAACTGCATGAGCATCTTCCAAATCCAAATCAGCACTGATAAATTAGAACCCCGCGGCTCGGGGAACCAAGGCAACTCCAATCTCTGTTACTTGGACATCAGATGTTTATATGTATCAACAATTAAATAAAACCCATATGTAAGATAAGTATAGCACTGCTCGCTTTTCCCAGATAGTGGCATCCTTTTTAAAACAAATTAAAGAGCATTATTGCTTAACTGGTAGCACAAGGATTGCAACAGGAGTTGTTGAAGCACTCTTTTGAGCGGCTGACCTAGTAAACGTAATATTGGGAACGGAGTGGATTTGCCAGCTCTATGTACGTTTATTGCTCTTGTATTCATGCATGAAGTACTGTCAACTCATCTTTGTCTGGTCAAACAAAAGAAACGGATCGAACTTGATCTCGAGCCGGCATTATTATTTCACGGTGATATGATACGAACACGAAGAAGAAAGAATGCGGATGCTATAGATATGCTCCGCAACACATGTGCGTACTAGATGATGGGAGGGATCGGACATTGGTATACGGTGCGCGCTGAGACGAGATCCATCGAGGAGAGACCGGGTCCATCCTCCGACCGTAGCATATAAATATCTCTGTATGTATACAAATGTATATATCGCTGTCATGATCGTCAACATACTGTCTAATAAGTCGTTCATGAGTTCCTGAGGCGCACGCATGCGCCTGGAAGACAAAGAAGCTTCCGAATCAGGAGCAGTGCAAGCAGGCAAATGGTCTACAGTAACAACATTCATTGCTGATCCATGGCTTCCACGCTCGGTCTACGCAAGTTGTTGCGGGAGAGCAGAGCGCGGAGCCAACACGAGAAGAGAATACATTGATGGACGGAGGAAAATTTTCGGTGAACCAAATTACAGAACATTTCGCAGTGTGCGATCAACTGCAGTTGTTGACCGCAGCGAGCGAGCTTTGGAAGGAGTTTCTTTTTTTGTTGGAGTAAAGGGAGGGGACAGCAGAGGTCTCTCTCTGTTTGGATGGCTATCTGAAAACTCAGTACTGGGATGACACGCGAAGGAGCTCATCCAAGTAATCGGCGCCCAGGTCCTCCAGCTCGACCACGCCGCCGGCGACGGAGCAGGGCTGCTGCTGCGGTGCCGTGTCGGGCTGGTGGGGCCCTTTCCCTGGCTGCTGCTTGGTCTTGTTGGGGGATCGCTTCCGCAGGGAGTGGCGGCTCTTGAGCGCGAGGACGGGGGACCCACCGGCAGCGGCGGCGGAGGAGGAGAGCGCGAGCGCGCGGAGCGAGTCCTGGACGCGGTCCACGGGGAAGTTGAGCACGGCGGCGGCGCCGCGCACGGAGAAGGCGGCCTGGTCGTAGGCCATGGCGGCGGCCTCGGGGCTGTCGAAGGTGCCCAGCCACACGCGCGCGCCCTTGCGCGTCGAGTCGCGGATCTCCGCCGCGAACTTGCCCCACGGCCGCTTCCGCACGCCGATGAACGCCTTCTTCTTCTTGTCCTTCTTCTCCTCCTCCTCCTCATGTCGCCCATCATTATTCGTGGACGACGAGCTGTTGCCCGCCGCCGCCGAGGACGCCAACGACGAAGACGACTCCTCCGAAGAAGACGATGAGTCCTCCGACAAGGACCCCTCGCCGGAATAGGCGTCCATGTCCTGGATGAGCGCGTCGAGCAGGTGCTGCATGTCACCGGCGGCGCCGCCGCCTCTGTCGAAATCGCCCGTGTACTCCAGCTCGCTAGTAGCAGGGTGGCTGTACAAGTAAGAGGCGTACTGCTCCATGGATGATTTCTGTGTGGAAGCAAGCTCGCTTTACAGCTAGCTAGCTAGCTACCTAAGGAATGGTGGCGGTGGTATCAGAAAAGCAAAGCTTATAAGCAGAGAAGGGCGGCAATGGCAACAGCAAGGCGAGCGTGCGCGGGCTTTATAGCTGCTCGCGTGGAAACGGATTGAATTCTTTGACTCTTCCATGGATGGCTGATGTGGACCACCTGAGTGGGGCCCCCGACCCGGCGAGGCAGGCACGTGACCGAACGCAAAGGCGCGCGCTGACGTAGGGCGGCGGGATACGACAGCCTCCACCAACGTCATTCCTGACTTTATTAGCTCGCGCTAATCTTCCGTTTCGCTCGCCCGCCACCTGCTCTTCTCCACTGATCAATAGAGAGCTGCTGCTGCTGCTGTACCTTGCCACGGATCAAAAGCGCCACACTAAAATACCATACTGGATCGAGCTGAAATAACAAACAATAACCGAGGATATATTACTGCTCCGAATACATACAAAGTCACCTCGTAAAAGTTTTTATTTATGACTGATATTTTAAGACTGGAGGTGATACTCCACTTTGTACTGCCAAGTGGCAAGATTGTCGGTCCAGCGACACAGGCTGCGGCCGAGTCACGCCTCATGAGTGCCTACGAATTCGGACAAGTACTGTAGTAGTATAATACAACTGACAATATTTTTAGTAGGCTTATTCGGATACACTATGATCAGTCCAGGTCTACATGTGTTTCTACCGTACCCATACGTATCGTGCTTCAAATATCCATTTGTAATGTTACATAGTAGTATTGTTAGTCTTCTTTTTTTTTAAGGAAATGGTCATCTAGTGTGAACGACATTTCATTAATACTAAATAGTGAAAACATGGTTGTCGCAACAAAGATTAAATTATGGAATGAATCTGCCGCTTGAATCGAAGAATTAACCGCGTTACCAGAACTCTTTTTCAACTCCTTGTGTCATCCGATTTTATTTCTTCGTCACCAACTGATAAGGTGGATGTCAAAGGAGTTGCATAATATTGACCTGACCCCGAACTTATGCCAGAAATGGGTTCAATGTATTTGGACACTTGAATTAAATAATCGCGCTACATAATCTATTCCCGTCGTCCAACGGACCAATCCGCCGCAGAGCTAATAGCGATCAAATGCTACCAAAACATAGGACGGCTGGTACTAATTTGATGTGCTGACATAAGTGATGAAGTGGCTTGTGCTGCTTCCGGGAAGCAGCACCACAACAGCAACGGATCGGATTTGGGGCAGGTGGTGACTGATGGTTTAATGATGCTTTGCCACTTTTGCAAACACATATGCAGGCTGTGGTGTGGCCCGCGCGAGTTGAAGGAAGAAACCAGGAAGGAGAGGATATGATATATATTTTCTGCAATATTATTTATGAGTAAATTGAATCAACAAAATGACCACTTGTAAGATAGTACTACTCTCTCCGTAAACCGATAACATTTACTATTGGTGCTCGCAACACTTTTTCCTTACTACCCTCTCGAAAATACATTTAGGAGTGGCATAATAAATATATGCAGTTTTCAGATATGAAAAGACAGTGACAATGACATACTGGCATATGAAATCAACCTTTCCGTCTCCTCAGGATGGGACAAAAAGCTTTTCTTAGTTCAAATTATTTACTACTATCTATGTATCTTCCTAGTAAACAATGTCGATACATTACAGTTTGCAAACTAGGATTTGCTTGTACGTATCAGTTACGAATTAATCAGCCAATCGGGGTGACTCGATTACACGTAATCGTAACCATCATGGTCGTTGTGCAGCTAGAAGGAATTCGGAGAGGAGAAAGGAAAAAGGCAGATGTGGGGCCAAGGAATTAGAAACGAAAGAGATGGCTCCTCTTGCTACTCTAGTTAATATAATTTATGTAATTAGACAAAAAATCAAAGCAAGAACAAGATGGCTGGCAGTATACGAGTAGTATCTGTGTGACGATGCGTCGGCGTCACCATCAACATCGGCGGCTCAGAGAATTGGGAAGGTACGTAGATACAACTCTCTCTCTCTCTCTCTTTCGCTGCATATGGGGCGGGGCATGTACGCAATATTACTAAATTTGTACTCATATACTGTAGTGAAATATATAACAACAGTACCTACTTTGCGAATGGTATAAAAAAACAGTAATTGTAGCAGACAGGAAGGCACGTGGATGTGGACACGCCCGGCCAGGTGCGCCGCATCTACGCCCGATGTATTGGATCGATCCCCTTCGCTTCCTGCTACCTGCTGCCCGTCACTTCTGTCCTCGTCCATATTGCCGTCACCCTCGAGTCCTGAATAGTTTTCCTAGTCCACTTGCTTAGAACTGGCAGAGCTCGTCCAGATTGATGGATGCATGTCTCTAAGCTGCTTCGGCAATACATCATCAATAGAGGTATGTAATCAGGATCTATGTAAATATGAAAAATATGCTAGTCCTATATAATGATTTGTTTGTAGGTGTTTACATGTTTGAAATCAGATACTGTAAATGGTGAAGCTAGGTGAGAGGTCCCGTTCGTTTTGTGTTAACCTGTGTATGGAATCATTGTAGCCTGTCTGATAACAGAAAGAACCAGCGGATGCGAAAGGTAACGAAATTGTTGTCGCATGTGACGAAAAAGTTAGGGCAGCAATAAATGGTTCTAGGCCACGGCCAGTGAGAGAACTCAAATAAAATCGACATTGACGCAAGTTTCTTTGAGATGTTATTCTGGCCGGAGACGGTGAACATGGAGATGTCCTGCTATCGTCAGCAAAGGTTATTCCGTACTCGTCGACTATTCTGATGCGCGGTGAAAGTTTACACCTTTTTCTTTATGAGAGAAAAAGATGGGAAAAGACCCCTACTGACTACAAAGAACAGAAAAACAGAGCTTGTACAATACTAGTACTATCTAGCCATTGTTTTAGTATGGCTGCTAACTCAGTCCTTATCTTGGAGATTAATTTCCGGAACATATGTTTGGCAATAAAATTTGATGTTGAGGATTGTTCCCAATTGTGACTGGTGTTGCAGTTGATAGAAGTGAAAATGCTCATTGATGAGGTTCATGAAGTTTTTCCTATGGTTGAGATCACAATCGGGTTACATATGTCTTAACAAATCATCCTTGTAAAGATTAAATGTCATCAGTTTTTCTTTTTGGCTTAGACTTGTTCCAAATTTTGCGGTTTATAATCACAACATGGTCTAAGTAAAGGTCTTATCTTCATGGCAGAAATAAAAGTGATTGTTAAGACCAATGGGGCTATCGTGGGCGTTCGGATCCTCTCGCAGTAATGAACCATCACCGACATGCGGGTCCGGACCCCACATGTCGATGATCTGTTAATGCATGGTGCAGATCTGCAGAGGATCCTCATCCCCATCGTGGGGGTTTTCAGGATCGCCAAACACTTGTGAGTAGTCCACCATAGCCATGGTTGTGTAACGTGGCCATTGTACTCTCTTTCTCTTTAAATGTGTACAATGTTTATCTTTTTTTTCTCGAACACGCAGGAGAACTGCATGTCATTATACTAAGGAGATAAAGTCATACAAATACAAAGATACAATGTCAGGTACTGGCAGAAAGTGCCATATAAAACATATAACATTTATGATAGGAAATTTAATACAATTTGAATTAGAAGTGTTGTTGTAAACGGATATATTATTTACAAATGTAGGTGTAATGCATCTTAAAGATGTGTTGGATAAACAATTATAAATAGTTCTTCATGTTGCTATAGTTTTGGTTAAATTATTGTTATTAGCTCAAGATATAAGTATTTCTGGCCACGCATATGGATAAAACACCTGTCCAAATATAATGATAAGAAATATTTATGTCATGACTTATGAGACCGATGTAGTATTAATCAAATATGGGCCACCTTTTTCAAAGGTTGAATAAGAAAAAAGTCTTTGGCCTCACAAAAAGGCCATTCGATGCTCAACTAATATACCATTGTCAGCCCCTTCAATTTGCGTTTTGCCACCTTCAGAGCCAAGGTATTTTGTATATCTTTTGGTTATTTCTTGCATTAAGTCCAGGAACGTTGTACACTTGAGCTTCAGCCTGATCTCACATTAACAGTTCATTTGAATATGAAATCTTAGCTTTCATCTAAATGCTAGGGTGCCGCATCTATCTATCTATAAACAACAAAAATAAAAGGAAAGGTTACATTAAAAAGAGAAAAGGGAAGGTTTCATTTAAAAAGAGAGGAGTACATACAATACAGTAGTAGTAGATATTTTCTGTTGTGCATTGTATTTGCCACCCTGGCCATTCTCTACCTACCAAGGTCTATGAAATATACTAGTAATATATTTTGAGCCCAGCTGGTGAACTTTTTTTTGGAAAAGAAGCTGGTAAACCTAAAAAAGACCGCTTTTTTTCTCAATTCAACAAGCCAGCAACAAGTTGCCTCATTGACCCGATGATCCAATGATTCTGACTTTTTCTTGATCAACTTCTTCATTGTAGATGTTGAAATTGTTTGTAGAGATGTGTTTCCATTCCCGGCAGGGCTGACCAAGCCAGTTGACCAAGCCCACCCCGAGCTTCGGACTCCATCGGTGAATGATTTTACGTATAAGCCTAGGCATGCGTATTTAGTCAAACATGAATACGTCTAGCTTAAAGTAAGAAATAAATAGAGGTGAATTGGTCATGGAAATTAAATGGGCTGATGACCCAGCACGTTCATCTCTCAGACCTCTCAGTCACCTTGTGCGGAACTCGGGCAGGTGTCCTCGTAGATTTCCTATACATGTTGTAAAAAGACATTAAGGTTTGTTTGCTTTGGACCAGATCGGTGCCTGGCTCAGGCAGCTAGGCAGCTAGGCTCAGGGTCCAAGAACTAGGATATTTTTTACTATTTAAAAATAATATTCTTTTCTCTCTCAAATACTCATAATTAATGCACAATACAAAAGCATGAATATAATGATTCACTTTTCTATTTCAATAATTTACATACACTTTTCAACAAATCATGTGAAATTGTTGAACATGTTGTCACACCAGTTGCTTCTAACATAAATATTTTGAAATATATTATCACAATTTAAACAAAAAAATTACTACTGTTAACTGTTAAAGCATCTACCACTGCTCAACTAGAGCTGTTGGATGTGCATGATCAATATGGGCCGCACCTAAGTTTAACTAGTTGGGCTTATGGGCTGATTTTTTTTCAGTTTACCAGTACAAAAGTACTGTCCGCTCCACATCCTAATCGGCATCTAACTAGTTATAACTCAATTTTTGAAAAAAAAAGGAAAAGAAAAAACCTAATGATAGCTACAAATGATTATGCAAAATTCAACTCAGACGTGCGCACGTAAGTCCACTTAACTTCTTGAACTATGAAACCATTTGTTTTACTCCTTCCAAGTCTTCAATATCATTCACTTTACCACCCTTGGACAATTTTACTGGGTGGTTTTGCCACCGTTGCGACTAAGGTGGCCCAATTCCACTTGTGAGGTGTCGACGAGGTGGCATTGGAGGAACCGAAGGCTAGCGAGGTCTCTGCACACGGTGATGGACACAAAGGAGAATGAGCTACGTCAAGGAGTTTGGCTATAGAGCGGCGCCTCGAGGTCAGCGAGCACATAGAGGTCCTTCTTGCTGCAATAGGACCACCTCCGATCCAGCACAAAGAAGCGGACGACAAAATCGTCCTCTCTAGGAAGATCAACCACGATCCACTTGTCGAAGATACAACTTTGAGGCAGATCCGGTCTTGAATCACGGAGCTACGATTTGGATCTTGTGATGCACAAGAGGTGGGCACGCCTTTGGCCATGCTAGAGCTGGAGCAGATATCCACGCACGTCAATGAGACCTCCACGCGCCTTATGTGTCCCACATTCTCTTCACCTGCACGCAAGAGACCAACCTCATGGCCCTACACACCAGCACGTGTCTCCACACGCACTCCCCCGCCCCAGACACACCTTCTTTTCGACACCCGACAAGTGGACTCGAGACCCAGCTTTTAGCCGCCGAGTGTCAAAACTACCTAGCACAATTGGCTAGGGGGTAAAGCGAATGATATTGTAAATTTGGAGGAAGTAAACAAACAGTTGCATAGTTGAAAGGAGTAAAGTGAACTTTATTCATTTTTTATTATTTATTAAATGTTGTATATCACGACATGCAAATAAAATATAAGTTCCACAAAATCTTTTGCATAGTTATCACTTTAGGTTATGATCATTGAGATGAACTGAATGGGCATTCGTTATTTGTTGTATTCTGTGCTAGCATAGCGAAAGGCTAGTCGGGGTGGCCCTACCATTAGGCCAAGGGCATGCACATGTACACACATCGACTTGTGCAGAAAATTCATAGTCGAGTACTACTTGGTACTCCTCCGTCCCATTGAAAGTGTCGTTTTAAACTTTTAGACATCGTCCTTTGATCTGTTCGTTTTATTCACAAAATTTATGCAAACACTATTTATTTATTTTAATTTAATTTACCATTACTGATACTTTAATAATAATGTATTTATTTTAATATTTTTTTAAAATTTTTGAATAAGACAATGCGTCAAACGTGAAATCTGAAAAGTCAAAAACGACACTTTCAATGGGACAGAGGTAGTATATATATGTGCAGAAAAGGTGTGGTCATTTGATCCTAGAACTTGCCAAATTTGTTTCATCTCCCACGGGACTTGTTGACAAGCATAGAAGGTGCAGGCCCTACCAGTTGAAAACTTTATTGTTGATGCCAGATGGAAAGGCTTAGCACAGTGAACAGTATGCTTATCCTTGTGGTCCCACAATTGAGAGTATATATATTTGACAGAGGTATTTTCGCAGTTATATAAATTTGTGAAGACGAATTGTCGCACCAAATAAATTCTTGTGCCCGCCACTGTGGAGTGCGGGAATAGAACATTGCATCTACTGCGACTTGATAGTTCCTGCATTAGCCGTTGTCGGAGAAGGAAGCAAAGTAAGCAAATAGCAGGTTAATTAGGTCAGTGGAAGTGGGAAATTTGGCGATGGAATCGAATCTCACTTCAACTCCGGCTTTGAGAGCAAGCCTTTACCGATTATTAGTAGATTTGATAGACCCCACACCCCATCGCAAAAAGCATACATGGTCAGTTCCTGCCGGTCGTAGTAGACCCTAATAAACAACGCAGAGGACAATAATAAAAAAATGTGCGGGCTGAGACTGAGTCAGTCAAATAGATGTATGGAAATAGAATCCACCCATCCATTGGAGCGCCATCGGAAAGAGCACGGAAGAGAGAAAGTGAGAGATGCATGCACGGCGGCGTCAAGCGAGCCCGGCCCGGTTGGCTGGATGCCACACGACCAAACGGACCAAGGCAGCAGCCACGACTCTTGGCAGCCACGCCACCGACCAGAGACTCCATCACAGCCGCACGATGATGCGTGGCCCCGCGTTGACCGCGTCGTCCGCTTGGCCACTCGGCTCTCGGCATGCCGCCACCTGGCCCCGCTTGCGGGGGTCAAACTATAGTCAGCGACTCAGCGGCACCACCAAGGGCCACGTAGGGCCTGCTGCTGCTGCTGGGCCCGCCATTCTTTCCCGCCATGCAATCGGGCAGGCAGAGGTTTGTCTTGCCCAGTGCAAGGTAGAGACTGGCCTGATCGATAGCAACCGCCGCACCCAGGAAATGCCCTGTTGTCGGTTCCAACTTAACAACTGAAATTATTATTCTTCTATAGTTCTCTGCTAAGTGCCACAGTATAAAAGGACACGCGCATGTATATATTATTTTGCTTTTTTTTTGCGGGTAAACATATGTTTACTTTGTTAACGCACGATGCCAATCGGGATGTGGTAGGGCCATATCTCAAAAGGGACAAAACTAAAGGCCCGGACACGTGCTAAAATGGAACGGAAAGCTTGCCCAGTTCAGTGTACCACTCAAGTGATCACCTAGACGCTAGTAGTAGTTAGCTGAACAATGCATGCATGTCATAGTCAGCAATATATCCAGATACCGGACATGTGCATGAACTGCCTTAGCTTGCACACTGATATGTGACTCGCCATTGCCAAATGACCTCAACTGTACCGTGTTGTCTCTGTATCTCTCGCTTTCTTGATCCTTTTGTACCAATAAATCAAAATTCAATGTCACAATCTGCTGTAAGATGTGCCTTTCCTTTTGCTGGGTGGTCTCAAATTCAGCCGCCTGCAAATTCGATTCATCTCAGTCGCCCCATTGGTACTTGGGGTCTGTTCGTTTCTCCCTATCAAATTTTAGAGATGTCACATCAAAGAGAATTTTATCATTTATGAATATTTAAATCAAGTTTAATCTACAAAACTAATTGACAGACTCTAGTCTAATTTTCGAGATGAATCTAATGAGCTGATTAATTATAGTGTTATTAGAAGTGATGCTTACAGTAGTATCATCTGTACTAATCATAGACTTAATTAGGATCATTAGATTCGTCTCGCAAATTAGTCTAGGGGGCTGTAATATTGGTTTTATAATTAAACTTAATAAAATTACTTCTTAAATAATAAGATTCTCTTTGATGTGACGATATCTAAATTTTAGAGCGTGGAAACGAACACAGCCTTGGTCTAGTGCAGCAGCAGCAGCCTCACACAATAGGCACGCTGTGGGGAAGCTCAAGAAATAACAACGAAATACTAGTACGTAGCTTGGATATGGGGGACGTTGCTAAAATAGATCCAATAATGCGAGGGACACTACTAGCTAGAAACGACAGGATGTGGACCACTAGCTAAGCCACCTTGTTGGTACAGAGTTTGGATGTACCCTCCTTGCCAAAAAAGAAAACTAACTAAGCTACCATTTTCACTGTATTTGCACCCTCCATAAGTAAAAATTGTACACCAACAATGGAAAAAGTGTCATCAAAAGAGTAATCAGCTAGCCAATACTATAAGTTAGCACCCCTCTTGGTTTCCCTCTAACTTTGCCATCGATGTCGACGAGGGTGGGAGACGCGGGGGAGGAGGTGAATACATTTAAAAGCCGAAAGGGTGGAATTTATGTGTTTGATTGATCATATTCCTCTGTAAGACAATTTTGTCATGTACATTTTTGTTCAACTATTGTCATATACAATTTCAAAATCTAAAACGAAAACCATTGATTGTAAAATATTTTGTTTTTAGGCGATTGTCATATATACTTCTCTTTCTTTGCCAAATGTGATACCAGTTCCTACCAAACATAGGAACAAAGACAGGTTAGGTTCGCTGACTTGCGAAGCTAGCCACAAAACATCGTGATGCCTCTCTTCATTTATTCATAAATTTTCTCAAAAGAAAAAAAAACAAATTGAGCGAATCATGGATATTATATTTAGTTGGACCTAGCTTCGATCGTCAGTGGATTTGCTAGCCCTTCTCTAGTAATATGCTAGAAGGATAAAAGAGAACTAAGGTAATTTGTGGGTCACTATGAAAAGAAGAAAATGAAAAAAATAAACAAATCTCTATACAATGATTTTTGTTGAAAAGGGGCTGAGTGAAAGAAAAAAGACATTGAAGGGGAAACTCTTATAGTAGAGAAAAGTTGACGGCTGGATTAAAGCAAGGGATGTGATAGATTATTAGCTAGTATACCATGCGAAATCCATTCGATCTGTTATATTTATTTGACAGGTGATGGATGAGCAACGAGGAACCACTAATCTTTATGTAGCGTTTGCCTTTACGCACTCTGACGTTCGTCCATCCGTAGGAATTAGGCAGAATATAGTGGCGGGGAGGAAATCCATGGAAGGAACCAATACTGCACGTGCCGGGCCCACGCCCAATATCCCTTTCCCATGTCTTCCCCTCCCTCTTTTAAACCCCCGCCCCGCGCCTTCGCCTTCCATCAGCATCCCGCCACCCTTCTCAAGCTTCTCGAACCTCCTCGATACTCGCGAATTCGTCATCTCACCTGAAGCGTACGAGCGCGCAGCTTGTTAATTGGCTGCTTCGTGTAGCTAGCTCTGATCCATGGACGGCGGAGGCGAAGGCGATCCGCATCCCAAGTACCGCGGCGTGCGGCGCCGGCCATGGGGCAAGTTCGCCGCCGAGATCCGCGACTCGAGCCGCCACGGCGTCCGCATCTGGCTGGGAACCTTCGACACCGCCGAGGAGGCCGCCAGGGCCTACGACCGATCGGCCTACTCCATGCGCGGCGCCAACGCCGTCCTCAACTTCCCCGAGGACGCCCAAATCTACGCCCGCGAGCGCGGCTCCTCGTCTTCTTCCTCGAGGCAGCAGCAGCGCCAGCAGCAAGCCACCTGGCGGGAGCAGAGGCAGGGACGTCATCGAGTTCGAGTACCTGGACGACGAGGTGCTGCAGGAAATGCTCAGGAACCACGACGAGCGAAAGAAGTAGCCGATCGATCTCTCGCAGCAACCCACGCATGCATTCCGTAGGAGAATGCATCAGTGATCATCACCGCAATCAGCACGGCCCTCACATTATAGTATTGTAGTTTGATTTAGCAGCTAGCAGGGTTGCGGCAAGCCACCAAATTACTAACTAATTGAGGTTTCGTCTATATAAAATGCGAAGTATATGAGCATTTAATTTGCTCGTAATATATCATCGTTCCTGTATGCATGATATTAATTGCCACAACAATGGGTTCTTGAATGAATGGGACAGCATCAATGATAATCTGCAGTGGCTGCGCAGCTCCGAAAGTTCGACGAATCTGCTGGGTACGTCCCTGCGTATGTATGCATGCTTGCTGCATTGCGCTCGGCGTTTCCGTGCCGCAGCATGCAGAAAGAAGGATAATAAATTCACTTGGGATCAAATTATTTTCTGTATAAGCTCCATGACATGTTCGTCATCAAGCGTCAACAAAAGCCAGGCCAAAACACTTCGTCCTTTTATATATAAAAAAATCCACTAGTACATCATTGCAGTGTCACGCCACTAATAAATATAATCACAGCAAGGTACCTGCGGATAAGTTTCAGTACTACCATTGATCATTAACCATCGAGAATATTTTTATCATTCGTCAATAAAAAGACGAGTCAGAAATATTAGACGAAGAGAGATCAATTACAGAAGGCATGTACTTAGTACCTGCTGATAACTTCAGATAATACTGTCATTGATCAATAACCATCGAAAAGAATTTTATCATGCGTCACTTACAGAAGGCGTGTACTTGGTACAAGAGGAAAAGCATTTCCTAACGGTTCATCTACTAGTGGCCGACAGTGCTTAGTACATTTAGCTAACTATCTACCATAACTGTTGGAAATAAGTTTGTAGGTAATAAACATCGTTGGTAACTGTTAGAACTAGCTGTAGAGAAAGGCACAAAAAAAACTGTCAGTAATCTGAACCAAAATATAGCTAAAAGATGCTAAATTGTTGGCCACTACATTTCAAAACTGTTGGGTAAGATGTCTTGTAATAGGTGGATGTTTCGAGTATGTGTCCAACAGTCCAACCCCTACGCAAAATTCCTTTTCAGATACCATCTGTCATAAGCATTTTCAGAGTCAGGAATTTATGTGGCAAAAGTCCTATTTGGGTCGTCGAAAGAAAAAAACAAATCCATGATATTCTAAATGGTGCCATGCTACGTGCAACGTGTGTGCTGTGGTGTTGGCGTCCAGATTAACTGAGCAAACCAATTCGTAATTTCCTTTGTGCTTGATTCTTAATTAATCAGATGGCATGCCGTCTCGATTCTAAAGATTTATTGATATCTGCAGCCTGCAGGCACTAGTACTCAACAATCTTCTTTCATCTAGCGTGTTTGAGTTGAAGTATCCTAGTAGTAATAAAATTCTTGGTCAATACTTTACCGAGTGTTCCGTTTTGCAGGTTTTATATGTTATACTGGAATTCAGCTGATTAAAGACAAAAGCAAGGGGTACACACGTTTTCTATTACGTCAACATCCATACGAAGATTATGGTAGGTGCATACATCACTCCATGGGGATCTTCTGCGCCCCAAAACGGCAATCAAAAGTTCAGCTGTTAATCCTCCATCAAGCTGTAGCTTTGCAGCCTTATTTTGTGCTAAACTAACCCAACCCGACCCTGGCCATCGATTGAAGATCCTGTAATGTTTTTTTAGAAAAGAGAATATATTGATATTCTAGCCTCTGTATCGGTAGATGTATGTAGCCGTTCATTATTACAAACTCTCGTATCAATCGAGATGCCAGAATAACAAAGATAAATGTTTGATGATCCATTATAGAACTTAAACTATTCACAAAACCGAAACTCTAACTGGCAATACGATTCGAGAACCGCCATCAATTACTTGCAAAGATCTCCATGGTAGCAGTTTCAATCATTCCGCATGCCATCTTTAGCATAAAGCGGTCCATATTCTTTTGTAGTACGGACCACAAGCGAGCCCAATACGTTCCTCCGATGAAGGATGATAAAGTTACTTTGTTAAAGACCATATTATTTCGATATAACCATATTGCCCAACACAAGGCGCATACACCACTCCAAATTAGATTTCTTAATATTTTCTCAGTTCCACCCAACCAATCGGTGAACATATGGTGAAAAGCTGTTAGGGGTGAAATTCCAAAAGAAATATAAAAAATGCGCCAAATAAATCTTGCTAAATGACACTCAAAAAATAAATGTTGTATAGTCTCACTCAAATTACAAAAACAACATTTCTCGCTCCCATGCCAATGTCACCTAGCAAGATTATCCTTTGTCAATGTAACACATCAATGTAACACCCTTAAAAAAGATACCACATGAAGACCTTTATCTTAAGTGGAATTTTTAATTTCCAAATATTCATTGTGAAGGGCAAATGTTGTATAAGTAATTGAGCTCTATACATGGATTTCACGGAGGAGACTCCATTTTGATGCAGCGCTCATCTAGAGGTATCTTTCTCGACGGAAAGATTTATATTTGTGCCCATCATGACTACCTGTCTCCACATATCAAGGTTGTCACCTATGAGGGCTCTTCTAAAAGTTACATTTAAACTACTTAATGACACAACTGATTATACATTAATATTTGTGTTCATAACTATATTATATAACTGTGGGAAAAGATCTTTAAAGCATTGGCTACCTAACCAACAGTCTTCCCAAAACCTTATTTGGGACCGGCAGCCTAATTGAAAGGTTCCCAACCAGTAAATAGTCATTTTTGACTTGTAGTAAGCAGCTCCAAAAATGAGAATCCCCAGCCACATGTTCTACTTGCGGAAGAGTTTTAGTTCTTAAGTATTTACGTTGAAGTATTGTTTGCCATTGACCTTCCAAGCTTAAAAGTCTAAAGAGCCATTTACTCAATAGAAATTTATTTTGGATCTCTAAATTGAGGATCCTAATCCTCCTTGATCTTGTGGTGAACATAGTATTCCCCGTTTTGCAAGGCGATATTTCTTTTTGCGTCCCTCATTTTTTTTAAAAAAATCGTGATCTATAGTAATCTAATTTTTCCAACATCCCTTTTGCGACCTAAAAAAGAGAACATATACATTAGGTGACTACTCAAAACTGAATTAATTAAAGTAAGTCTACCCCAGACGGATAACATCGTACTTTTCCATGAGCTAAGACGTTTCGGAAGCGTTCCTCTATGTGCTTCCAATCTGCATTAGCCGGACACTTATGGTGCATTAGTATTCCTAGATATCTAAATGGTAGAGCACCAAGCTCACATCCAAATATCTAAGAATAATCCGATTCACAATCTTTAGCTTTACCATAGCAAAACATCTCACTTTTGTGGAAGTTTATTTTA
This sequence comes from Chloris gayana, assembly GCA_031894775.1. Lineage (NCBI taxonomy): Eukaryota > Viridiplantae > Streptophyta > Magnoliopsida > Poales > Poaceae > Chloris > Chloris gayana. The sequence goes on along the minus strand of JAUNZO010003595.1, from coordinate 12,220 downwards.
AAACCAGATAATTGTTCAAGAGCACATAAGATTAATTTTAAATTCCTGGCATCATGAAGATTATGCTCTAATAAGAGAATTGTATCATCCGCATATTGAAGGATAGACAAACCATCCTCTACTAGATGTGGGACAATACCCGAAATCTGTCCATCCCTTTTTGCACCAGAAATAAGGATGGCTAAAACATCTACGACTAAAGTGAAGCGAATTGGTGAAAGAGGATTGCCTTGCCTAACCCTTTTTTTTGTCCGAAAGTAATGTCCTATTTCATTGTTCATTTTAATGGCAACACTTCCTTTTGACATAACTCTTTGGATCCAATGACACCATGTAACCGAGAATACTTTGATTTGAAGGGCTTGTAGTAAGAACGACCATTTCACCTTGTCGTAGGCCTTTTTAAAATCCAATGTTAGAACAACCACTTAAGATTTTTGAAAGTGCATCTAGACCCCTAATTATGATTTTGAGTGATTGACGCCAATAAAATTAAAATGAACTAATTTTTCCAATGAGCAAGTGCGCAGTGAATGTCGATTGATGGATATGAGAGCAAGGTTTAAAAGAAAGTTCATGTGAAAAGCCAACAAAATTGAATATATTAGAAAAGGGAAAGCAAATGCTCAAGATGAAGACTAAATAGCTTTTTCTTTTGATCTTGAGTATAGGAACACCGTACTATTAAGAAGGACACACAAGAATAAGTGTCGACGAAACCAAGTGTAAATTCCTTCTCAAAATACAAAAATACCAACTCAGATTCGAGCCATCGAACAATGTCCTAAGCTCATCGGATTTTTCCTTCGGATCAAAGAACCCTGCACCACCAGAAAATTCACTAAGTGTCGATCCGTCGGACAATATCCGGTAATGATCGGACAATATTCGGTATAGAAAAATCCGGAGACCTTCGGACTATTCCGTGAAAAATCCTAAGTCCGGACATATATCCGGACAATGTCCGATGTGCGTCGGACAATATCCGGAGGTACCATGCCGGAGAAAATCCGGTCCCCACCGGATTTTCCTGTCGGACCCCGAGCTCTGCACACTCATCCTCCGGACAATATCCGGACCAGCCGGACAATATCCGGTATATCTATGATCGAACAAAATCCGGTATCCATCGGATTATTCTACGGGACTCCGGGGACACCGCCACTACCACCGGACCCCGTCGGACTTTGTCCGACCTAGATCGAGCCAACGGCTCTTTTTGTTGTCTCGGCTATAAAAGGAGGTCCCTTCCTCCTTTAGCCGGTTGGCAACTCCCCACTTCGAAATACACTCCCAAACTCACCAAAGCACTCCCTCTCACTCCCTTTGATTCCCCACTCCAATCCTTGGCGGATTTGTGAGAAGATTGAGAAGGATTGAAAGAGCTTCATCTCCATTCCTCAAGCACTTGGTTCATCCTCGACATTGACGCTTGTTGTGTTTGTTACTCTTGGAGATTCATCCCCTAGACGGTTAGGCGTCATCCGACGAGCTCCCAAGCTTGTGGTTGAGACTCGGGTTGTTTGTATGTCTCTCCCTTCGTGGAGCTTTGTTTTAGTGGAATTTAAGCCGACCTTTGTGGTGGCTTGAAGAGGTTTAGGGTTGAGAGCAACCCGGTCCTTGGTGGACTCCTCAACGGAGACGTAGGCTCCTAGGTGGAGCTGAACTTCGGTGAAAAATCACGTGTCCTCTTTATCCCCCTTTCGTTTCTTGCAATTTGGGTGCTCTAGCTCTAATTGTTCTTGCTTAAATTCCTAGATTAACTTGTGTAGGAGGCTTGCTTGCTTGTCCCCTTGTTGCCTTAGCTTTCTTGTGTTTCTAATTGCTTGCTCCTTGTTTATCTCTCGTGGATTTGTCCATTTCGACGACCGATCTATTTTCCACACGAGGCCATTGGACATTATCCTATAGGTGTCGGATTTTGTTGCTTCGGACAATATCCTACACCTATCGGATATTGTTATCGGACTTTTCCACACCGTACTACTAATTCGTCAAATTAAGTGTTTTTTAAGATTATTGCCTATTCACCCCCCCCCAACAATTCTAGGCGACTTTCAATTTTTCCTATGCCGCTCTTGCAAAGTTTCATGTAAGGTTACACACCGTCAAGAACGAAACAACCTGGTAGAAAGGCTGATTGTGTTGGGGAGATAAGCCTATCTGCTACAACCATAAGTCTATTATTTAGAACCTTAGTGAAAATTTTAAAGCTAACATTCAAAAGACAGACGATAGATCGGACGCTATTGTTGTATACAAGTAGCATCCGATTTCCTTGAAAGTAATGTGATTACTCCAAAATTAACACTATGAATGAGCAGGTTACCTCTATGAAAATCATTGAACATATCAAAGGGATCCTACTTAATTATATCCTAGAACATCCGATAAAACTCAGCCGAGAATCCATCGGGACCCGACGCCTTGTTACTGTTCCATTTGGAACACAATGTCTCTAATTTCTTTTTACGTGAAAGTGGCGGTGAGAAACCGATGCTCTTGCTCCGTCACTTGTGGGACGTCAACCTTTAATTCCTCATTAAGTGAAAAATTATTTTCACTATGAGATCCAAACATATTTTATAATAATTTGTTATGAAATGTTTTAAACTGTGGTTGCCTACTATTACTCCTTCTTCTTGTTCCAACTGCAAAATTTGTGTTTTCCTATGCCTTCCATTTGCTAGCAGCTAAAAATACTTTGTGTTCTCGTCCCCTTGCAACACACCTTAGTTGCTTTGGAACGTTGTAACCAATAAATCTCTTCTTCCCTTAGTAACTTTATGACCTGATTTTTAAGGGAACGCCGTTCATCATTTTCTTGAGTAGAAAGCACGGAGCTCTCCGGTTTTCTATCCAACGGATCTAATTTAGCTAATAAGACATGTTTCTCTCGATCTATTTTGTGACACCATATTTCTAGCCCATCCTCTTAGGTATCGCCGTAACCTTCCAATTTTATTCTGCCATCTAATTAGAGAGGTGCAACCTCTATTCTTCCCTTGCCGGATAGTAGCAACTAGGTCATGGAAGCCTTCCTTAAAAAACCATCCTACCTCAAATCTAAAGATCTGATTGTTCCCTCTTTGGGATTGTTGTCCTAACGACAACAATAGAGGAGTATGATATGAAATATCTCCGGTTCGAGGCTTGAACAATAGTTAGATGAAATTTTAATTCCCAATCGGTACTCACTAAGGTACGATCTAGCTTCGCATAAGTTGGGGTGGTAGCATAGTTTGCCCAAGTAAATTGTCTTACTTGTCAATTCAATTTCCTTTAGATTTAAAGTTTCGATGATTGCGTTAAAAAGGTTTGGCCAATGACTATGATATCTATTGTTTTTTTTTCAGATGGTTTTCTAATGATATTAAAATCACCTCCAACTAATAAAGCCGGATTCTCATCACTACAAGCCTCGAACTAATTCCTTAACGAACTCGGTCTTGAACTCTTCTTGAGTTGCCCCATAGACAGTCATGAGAACCCATCAAAATCCATCAACTTTAGAAATTACATGGAATTTAATAAAATAATCATATGTGTTGTGGTAGCTAAACGCACAACCAACAAGGGATGGGCTAGTCCTAGGATGTTATGAAGAGTGGAGGATGGGGGACTTTAGAACTACGGAGGGCCTTAGACTTGGCCTGATGAGGGAAACAAACAAGGAAAGTAACAAAGATAGTGGGACGGTAACCCACGAAGGAGTTACGAAGGAGTCCACACGAAGGTGGCCATGCATGGATATATTACGGTGGTATTACGGAGGGGAAATCCAATCGGTTGAGGTGATGAGTTGAGAGAGTATTTATAGACACATACTCTCTCAACCCTAATAGTCACCATTAACCCCCAAATTACACTTATGTCCATGCCCTATTCTTCCTACTCAAGGGCATTCTAGACAATTATACCCATATCACATGACTACTAAGTGGGCTGGATTCCTCCTTCATGGCCTTGTTGGACCCTGATTGGGCTAAGTGCTCCCCTCCAAGTGGTCTTCTTGGGCCTTAAGGTGGGTTAGGCGTCGAAGATGCAACTAGGCCCCCTAGTGGGTTTTGGTGATAAATGATAAATAATTAAAATGTCTAATGTTTCATTGAGCTAATGAGCAGGATATTGAAGTCAACTAACCCACGCTATAAGATTGATAGCCCCTCATACAAAAGTCAAAAGATGGACTCAAAGAGAAGCTTAAATTAGATTTTATAGTTCTTTGAGTCTAGGATTGCCAAACTATAAAGAGGGGTGATTTAGTCTTTCATGCAGGGAATGTGTGCTCAAGTTACCCAAATCAAAGCTTGGATAAAACCAAACCACTCAAAAAGCCAAAAGACCAAAGTCCAAAGAGTCAAAACAAACCAAACACGAGACAAGACGGAAGTTCCGCCTCCAACTCGGAAGTTCCGAGATTTCCAGGAGGTTTTTCACGGAACTTCCGCCCAGACGGAGTTCCGTCTTGGGATTTTACACTTAGTCTTTTTCACAATCTGTCAAGAGTGAAGTTCCGTCTTGCTATGGAACTTCCGAGATTTCCGAGAGGTTTTTGACGGAAGTTCCGCCAAAAGCGAAAGTTCCGTTATTTGCTCGACCAAACCCTAGCAACGGCTCTTTTTGGACCCACTCCTATAAATAGACCTCCCCATCACTCCTTAGGGTTTGCTTGGTGCTTTTTGAACTCTCACATCTCCCACAAGCTTTTGCTCTCATCTCTCTCTCACTCTCCTTGAGATTCAAGTCCACTTTGAGAGCCCCATCTCAAATCCAAGCTTGAGAAGCATCATCCCAACCTTGAGCACATCTTCCCCTAGCAAGCAATCTCTACTTCACTTGTTACTCTTGGAGATTTGTTCTCCTAGATTGGCTAGGTGTCACCCTAGAGCTCCCAAGATTGTGGTGAGCCTTGGGAAGTTTGTGAAGGTTGTGATTCACCTCCGGAAGGAAAGGAATCAAGCGAGAAGAAGAAGAAAACCAAGTTTGACCTTGGTGGTCACTTGGGGAGGATTAGGGTTGAGAGAGACCCGGCTCTTTGTGAGCTCCTCAACGGAGACGTAGGAACCTCTTTGTGAGGGGTCCGAACTTCGGTAAACAAATCCCGTGTCTCTCTTGTGCTCTCTTGCTTGTTGTGTCTTGTTCTTTGTTCTTGTTTGGTGCTTGTGCTATATTTGGCCCGATCTACTTGTGTGGGCATTGTCTATCGATTTCCTGCAGGCATAACACTCCTAGGAGGAGGAGGAAACTTTCTATTCAAAGGGATTTGTAAGATTTACTTCTAGCTTTCATTATCTTGTTCCTCCCCTCAAGTCCATAACGGAAGTTCGTTAAAGACGGAAGTTCTGTCTTTTAGAGAAGTTCCGTGTTGGACTGACTAACTAGGTTTTAAGTGTTGTGATTTTCAGAATTTATTGTAGCTTGCCTATTCACCCCCCTCTAGGCAACTTTCAATTGGTATCGGAGCAGGTCTTCTCGAGAAGAGCTTAACCGCTTGAGAAGAAAAGATGTCGGGGAATTAGTTGGAGGGGACAAAAGTCCCAACAAGAGAGGGGACACCGATGAGGAAAGAAATCCATTTGCCAAGGATGGAACAAGTGGTGGGAAGTTGGACACAAGGTACAACTTCAACTATAATGATGTGGCAAATGTGAATAGTGGGGGTAGTGGACGACTACCGTGGTTTGATGGAAAAGATTTTAGTTGGTACAAGCATAGGATGAAAATGTACTTGCTGTCAATTGGTCCGCCCGTGTGGGAAGTGGTTGAAAAAGGATATGTGATTGAGGATGAGGAGAGACACACCGTAATGGACAACATCAACATACATCGCAATGCGCAAGCCGTGTCGGCAATGCTCTCGTCTTTGAGTGCTAAAGAGTACTCTAAGGTGTCCCGACTAGAGAATGCCAAAGCTATATGGGACAAGCTCATTGCAGTTCATGAGGGAGTCGATGTGGTGAAGAAGTCAAGGATGCAAGTGCTGAAAAATCAATTCAACTTCTTTGTGATGAAGAAGGGCGAAGACCCTCAACAAACACATGATAGGCTCTTGGACATTGTGAATGAGCGAAGGTCACTTGGAGATGACGTGAGCGAACAAGAAGTGAATCTCAAGCTTCTAATGTCACTAAGAGTGTGGAACTCCACACTTTGCACTATCATTGAAGAAAAGGAAGGATTTGATGGATTCTCCACGGATGAAGTAATTGGGAGAATTCTTGCTCACAAAAGCCGTGATGATGAGGGAAAGAGAGTGAGTGTGCTAATTGGAGATGAGAGTACAAGCAAGCAAGACGTAGCACTTAAGGCCAAAAAGAAAGAAGTTGTGGAGGTAGACCAAATTGAGATTGAAGAAGACAATGAGGAGCTTGCCTTGTTTGTGAAGAAGTTTGGCAAGTTCATGATCAACAATGGGTTTACCAAGAAGAGCTTTGATAAGGCAAGGGCAAGAAGATCAACAAGAAAGTGCTATCATTGTCATGACCCGGGGCATCTCATTGCGGAGTGCCCTCAACTCAATGGAAAGGAAGAGAAGAAGGAGAAGTTCATTAAGAAGAAGAACTTCAAGAAACCATTCAAGGGTCAAGCTCATATTGGCCAACAATATGTTTCCGATGATGATGAAGATGATGATGAAGATGAAGAAGGAGGAATTGCCAATCTTGCATATGGCCTAACACCGGCCAAATCATCTCTCTTCAACAACCTCACCGACGATGAGGATGACACCCCCAAATGCTTCATGGCCAAAGAAAACAAGGTACAAACTAAACCTCTTGTCAATTCCTCTAACAATAATAATGAGGAGGAGCTAGTCCCCTCCTTGCAAGATATGGTGAAAATGTTAGGGATAATGCAAGAGAAGGTTGAAGAGAGCGAAGAGATGGTGGACAAACAAGAAAACATGCTTATCAAGAAGCTTGATGAGATTAAAGAGTTGAAGGTCTTGCTTGAGGAAGAAAGAAAGAAGAACGAGGAGTTGACTCTTTGCCTTACTAAGGTAAACAAGTCAAATGCTAAGCTTGAAGACATCAACCTCTCACTCCAAACAAAGTGTGAATCTCTTAAAGAGAATCACAAGTTGTTGGAAGGAGAGATTGAAGTCCTCAAGAGTAGCACATTGACGCACAAAAGCAAGGTTAAGTCAATGCAATCCTCATCAAGAAAAAAGTGTACAAGATGTGAAGGTGTTGACATTGACAACATTGCCACCGATAAGGTGACAATCAAGGATCTCACTAACAAGGTCAAGAATCTTGAGAGAGCGGCTCAAGTTGAGCTAGCTAAGAAAATTGTTAGTGAGGAAAGAAAGTTCAATGGCAACAAAGGCATTGGATTCAAGGAGCAACCCAAGAAGAGATTCAACAACAAGACCAACATGAATCAACCAAAGCAAGTTGCTCAAACCAAGCACTTGAAGAAGGCCAAAACAACACAAGAGCTCAAAAAGAAGAGCTCACCCGTATCCTTCTATGTGTATGATCATGCAACATATGAACTAACCCATGGTGCTCATGGGAAAGTAGTTGCAAGATTTGTTGGGCCACACTATGCAAGGTGGAATCCTTGTGTGTGGGTGCCCAAAAGTGTTGTTTCTAAAGTTAAGGGACCCAAGCAAATTTGGGTGCCTAAATCTTGTGCTTAATTGTGTGTAGGGATACTCCTCGGGCGGTTCAATATGGGTACTCGACACCGGGTGCTCAAATCATATGACCGGGGAGAAGAAGATGTTCTCCACACTTGACAAAGACAATCTACCAAGTGGGAGTATATCTTTTGGAAATGATCAACAAGGAAAGGTAATTGGTCGTGGTGGAATCCAAATCACCCATGACCTTTCAATTAGTAATGTGTTTCTTGTGAAAGGTTTAGGGTACAACTTAATGTCCATATCACAACTTTGTGGAATGGGTTTTAATTGTCTCTTTACCGATGAAGGCGTGACCGTCTTTAGAAAAGCGGATTCCTCAATTGCATTCAAAGGGTACTTGGAGGATAAGATCTATCTTGTTGATTTCACCAACAAAGAGGGTCCAAATCTAAGTGCTTGTTTGATAGCAAAAACCACCTTGGGTTGGTTATGGCATCGCCGACTAGCTCACGTTGGGATGAGGAATCTACATAAACTTCTAAAGGGTGGCCACGTCGTCGGACTAAAGGATGTTGCCTTTGAGAAGGACAAAGTGTGCAGCGCATGTCAAGCCGGAAAGCAAGTTGGAGCCAACCATCCATCCAAGACGATGATGACGACCACAAGACCATTGGAGATGCTTCACATGGTGAAAGTGCATCTAGGCCCCTCATTTTATTTTGGATGATTGATATCAATACAATTAAATTTAGAACTAATGCTTTCATGAGAATGTGTGTAGTGAATATCCAAAGCATATGAAAGTCTAGCAAGCACAATCAAAAAGGAGAAAAGAATTGCAAATTGCAATAAATGGAGATTTTGGAAAAGACCTCTCTCAAAGCTTGTGCCTCGCTTTATTTCTTTGCTTTGAGTCATAGGGATGTCGTACTATAAAGAGGGATGCAAATCACAAACGTGGCTAAGAATGGAGATGCTCACAAACTCAAGAAATCCCCTCCAAACCCATTCTTTCCGAACCCATCGGAAGCTCCGGTGTGGTACCGGAAGTTTCGGTAGGCTTACAGAGAGTTTTGCTCTCGGGTAAGGCCATACCGGAAGTTCCGGTCCCCAGTATCGGAAGTTCCGGTAGGCTTACGGAGAGTTTTGCTCTCGGGTAAGGCCATACCGGAAGTTCCGGTCTCCAGTACCGGAAGTTCCGGTAGGCTAACAGAGAGCTTTGAGCTCTGCGGAATGCCATACCGGAAGTTCCGATACGGCACCGGAAGCTCCGGTGCGGTCCAGCTTTTCCAACCCTAAACCCACGTACCGGAAGCTCCGGTACTCCACCGAAGTTCCGGTGCGGGCCGAAGTCCGGATCTAACCCTAATTCGAACCATACCGGAAGTTCCGATACGCTATCGGAAGTTCCGGTGCGGGTTTTCGAGACAGGCCAACGGCTCTTTTTGGGCTGTGGTATATAAGCCACACCCCCTCTCCATTCACTCCCCCTTTTGCAACAACTCCGAACCAATACACACTTGAGCTTCACTCCATCTACTCCAAATCCTCTCCAAAAGCAAAAATTCCATCCTTGAGCTAGGATAGAGACTTTGAGCAAGTGTTTGAGAGACTTGATTCCATTCTTGAGCATCTTCACTCCCGTCAAGCTTGTGATTTGGATTTGTTACTCTTGGAGCTTTGAGCTCCTAGACGGCTAGGCGTGCTCGTGAGCTCCCAACTTGTGTGGTGACGCCCGAGAAGTTTGTATTGCCCGTCCCGGAAGGGACATTGATAGTGGAAAACTCAAGCTCAACCTTGGTGGTGACTTGAGGGAGAAATAGGGTTGAGAGAAACCCGGTCCTTGGTGGACTTTCTCAACGGAGACGTAGAGTCCTTGGTGGGCTTGAACTTCGGTGAAAAATCCGTGTCTCTTGTGCTCTCTCCCTTTTACTTACGCGTTGTTGTTTATTTACTAGGTTGCTTGTTAGTTTTCCGTTGTGCCTTTAAATTCCTAGAATTGCATAGGGTTGTTCCTTCCGTTCTTGCAAACACTAGAATTGTGTAGGGTTTAATTCCGCATTTATCACCTGCACGAAGTTCGCACCTAGGAAGTTCCGATATTTGACGTTTTCGTCTTAGTGTTGTTTCGCGAGAAAATTTTAGGTTCGCCTATTCACCCCCCCCCTCTAGGCGACTTTCACATGGACCTCTTCGGTCCGGTCACATACCTAAGCATTGGCGGTAACAAGTATGGCCTAGTCATTGTTGATGATTATTCCCGTTTCACTTGGGTATTCTTTTTGAAGGATAAAAGTGAGACACAAGGTGTTCTAAAGAGCTTCTTGAGAAGAGCACAAAATGAATATGATGTGAAGATCAAGAATATTAGAAGTGACAACGGCACCGAGTTCAAGAATACACAAGTCGAGGAGTACCTAGATGAAGAAGGCATCAAGCATGACTTCTCGGCACCATACACCCCACAACAAAATGGTGTAGACGAGAGAAAGAACCGTACACTCATTGAGATGGCAAGAACCATGCTTGATGAGTACAAGACTCCGGACACCTTTTGGGCCGAAGCCATCAACACCGCTTGCCATGCAACAAATCGATTGTATCTTCACAAGATATTGAAAAAGACACCTTATGAGCTTCTCACCGGTAAAATTCCTAATGTGTCGTATTTCCGTGTCTTTGGGAGCAAGTGCTTTATTCTTAACAAGAAGCCAAGGTCTTCTAAGTTTGCTCCAAAGACCAATGAAGGTTTCTTACTTGGATACGGATCAAATGTGTATGCATACCGAGTTTTCAACAAAGTCACCGGCATTGTTGAGATCACGCGTGATGTAACATTTGATGAATCTAACGGCTCTCAAGTAGAGCAAGTTAATCCAAGTGATGTAGGTGATGAAGCTCCTTGTGAAGCAATAAGGAACATGGCAATTGATGAAATAAGGCCACAAGACCCAACTCAAGTGCAAGGTGATCCATCTTCTCCAAGTCAAGATGAAGATCCTCCACAAGATCCACAAAATGAACAAGATCAAGGTGGTGCCCAAGATCATGGTGACGATCATGATCAAGGCAACAACCAAGATCAAGAACAAGATGGTGGAGGTGATGATCATCAAGACAAACAACAAGAAGAACAAGAAGAAGATGCACCTAGGCCCCAACAACCCCGAGTGCGCCAAAGCATACAAAAAGATCATCCCGTTGATAACATTCTTGGTGACATTCAAAAAGGGGTAACCACTAGATCCCGAGTCGCTACCTTTTGCCATCATTACTCGTTTGTTTCTTCTTTGGAGCCTCTTAAGGTAGAACAAGCGTTCGTTACAAGATTCGGATTGGGTGGTGGCCATGCAAGAAGAGTTGAACAACTTTGAGAGAAACAAGGTGTGGTCATTGGTGGAGAGACCCAAGCAAAATGTTGTGGGAACCAAGTGGGTGTTCCGCAACAAACAAGATGAACATGGTGTGGTGGTGAGGAACAAAGCAAGACTTGTTGCAAAAGGTTACTCACAAGTTGAAGGTTTGGACTTTGGGAAAATATATGCACCGGTGGCAAGGCTTGAGTCAATTCGCATATTGCTCGCCTATGCTACACATCATGGTTTCAAGTTATATCAAATGGATGTGAAGAGTGCATTCCTCAACGGTCCAATTCAAGAAGAAGTGTACGTGCAACAACCACCGGGTTTTGAAGATCCGAAGAAACCTCATCACGTGTACAAGCTTCACAAAGCTCTTTACGGGCTCAAGCAAGCACCAAGAGCTTGGTATGAACACCTCAAGGGATACCTCATCGACAAGGGCTTCATAATGGGCAAGGCTGACCCTACCCTCTTCACTAGAAAAGTTGGAAGTGATTTATTTGTATGCCAAATATATGTCGACGACATAATATTTGGTTCTACTAACCAATCTTTCCGTGATGAGTTTGCCAAGATTATGACTAGGAAATTTGAGATGTCAATGATGGGGAAGTTGAAGTTCTTTCTAGGCTTTCAAGTCAAGCAACTAGAAGATGGAACTTTCATAAGTCAAACCAAGTACATCCAAGACATCCTCAAGAAATTTGATATGAGCAAGGCAAAGCCAAGCAAGACTCCAATGAAGACAAATGGTCATCTAGGATTGGACGTGAATGGGAAGGCGGTTGATCAAAAGGTATATCGCTCCATGATTGGCTCTTTGCTTTACCTTTGTGCATCTAGGCCCGATATCATGCTTAGTGTGTGCATGTGTGCAAGATTTCAAGCCGCTCCAAAAGAGAGCCACTTGGTGGCCGTTAAAAGAATCTTGAGATATTTGGTTCACACTCCAAACATAGGGTTGTGGTATCCTAAGGGCGCCAAATTCAAGTTAGTTGGCTACTCCGATGCCGACTACGCCGGATGTAAGGTAGATAGAAAAAGCACCTCCGGGACTTGCCAATTCTTGGGTAGGTCCCTTGTGTCGTGGTCATCCAAGAAACAAAACTCCGTTGCCCTTTCCAAAGCCGAAGCGGAGTATGTTGCAGCCGGTAGTTGTTGTGCCCAACTCTTATGGATGCGACAAACTCTTAAGGACTTTGGATACTCTTTGACCAAAGTTCCCCTCCTATGTGACAATGAGAGTGCCATCATGATTGCATAC